>JAESUZ010000076.1:0-76052 GCA_017311185.1 Proteles cristata cristata
GAGAAAGTTAACAGAGGACGATGCAGGAGAAGAAGGGGAAAAATAGTTGGGGAGAGGGAGGGAGGCAAACCAGAGAGACTCTTGAATGCTGAGAACAAACTGAGGGCTGATGAGGGTGGGGGAGAGGGGAAGGGGGGTGATGGGCATGGAGGAGGGCACTTGTTGGGATGAGCACTGGGTGTTAGACAGAAATCAACTTGACAATAAATAATATTAAAAAAAAACTGGGGAGTGCACCTGGGTGGCTCAGTCGATTAACTGTCTGACTTCGACTCAGGTCATGATCTCGCAGTTCGTGGGTTTGAGCCCAGTGTCGGCCTCTGTGTTGACAGCTCAGAGCCTGGAGCCTGTCTTTGGATTCTGTGTGTCTCTCTCTCTGACCCTCCCCTGCTTGCACTGTCTTTCTCTCTCTTTCTCAAAAATAAATAAAACTTTTTAAAAATTATTAAAAAATTAATTTTAAAAAAAATAAAAAATAAAAAATAAACTAGGTGGATAGAGGCTAACACAACTAGTATGTGACAAAGCCTGGGGGCAGTCCTTCTCTTTCTGACTCCTCCTTTTATGAAATTCTGCCTCCCCACGTTAGAGACTGATTACTCACTCTCAGGGCTTCCAAAGCCCCTTTCACAGACCTTCAAAGGACAATGGCATGATTAACTCATGGAAATGTCATTATAAAAATCACAGAGCCTTTCTCTAGTCTAGAGAGAGCTAAACTATCAGTATGAAAAACAAAACTCAAAATCAATCCGTCATTAATTTACCACGTCTTAAAGACTGAGTGCCACATTATTTTTATTTGCTGATATATCCCATTTCCAAGAATGGTTGGATAGCTGGGGGCCCCTGGGTGGCTCGGTCGGTTAAGCATCTGCCTCTTGATTTCAGCTCAGGTCACAATCTCCCAGTTCGCAGGATCAAGCTCTGAGTCAGGCTCTGCAACGACAGCACAGAACCTGCTTGGGATTCTCTCTCCCTTGCTCTCTGCTCCTCCCCTGCTAACATGCACCCTCTCTCTCTCTCTCAAAATAAATACATAAACTTTAAAAAAGTGTTGTACAGCTGATATTTTTGCTTTAAATTAGAACAGAAAAATATAGGTTTCAAAACTGTTAAAGATATCATGGCAGCGCTTTAAATTATTTTTTCACACCGGGAAGTCTCAAAACCAGAGCTAGGAATAGCTAGTTTGAATCACTTGAATACTAAGTTTTGGGGACTTATCCAGATGAAACTCACATCTTGGCACTGTGAAGTTCTGGATTGTCCTTTGTCAGAGGAAAGCAGCGACATAATCTATTTTATTTTTTAAATGTTTACTTTTTTTTTTTTTGAGGGAGAGAGAGAGGGGGGGGAGGGGCGGAGAGAGAGGGGGAGAAAGAGAGAGAATCCCAAGCAGGCTCCACGCTGTCAGTGCAGAGCCTGATGTGGGGCTCAAACCCACGAACTGAAAGATCACGACCTGAGCCAAGATCAAGAGTCAGACACTTAACTGACTGAGCCACTCAGGCGTTCCTGGGAAATAATTATAACCCACACCTCAACTTCCCCTCCCCTGCTTCTAGTCTTTTGAATAGCAGTAACTGCTCTCTCTAGCCTAAATCCTCAGAAATGTCTCCGTGCTTTGTCAATTGCTCATTACTGTCATTCTTCGGACCTTCCCTATTGCCAAGCCAGGCGTAAGAAAAAACAATGGAAAACAAAATGCACAGTGAAACACACTTCTCAGTTTAGCATTCAAGGCCTCCCGTGTTCTGATCTCTGTTTAATTTTCTGGACAAGATGGTTTCCCAGTACCACCTCTCCACACAGCCTCCTCTGTCACCACAGAAGCGCATGCAAATGTACCTTAAAACACTTGGCATTTTCCTACCAGAGCATTTTTTTACTTCAAAACATTTACCACTTATAAGTTTCGTGAAGCCCGAAACTTTGCTTGGTGTGTAGCAAGAGCTCTTAGGTGCATGGATCAAAGAATGGTGTTCTCCCCGTGTGGAATGTTCTTTTTCCCCATCCTCACCTGTCTCTGTGCTATCCGTTTCTTCCATGTGTCATTTAAATCATCCTTCCTCCACGATCGCTCCCAGGTGACCCTCAGAGAGTCTGTCCCTGGACTATGTCTGCTTTTCCCTTGTTCGGCTCTCCTCTGTTCTAACACTTCCATTGGCTGCCTTGGATTGCAAGCGCTCCTGTCTCTGGTTCTCCCTGCTAGAAAAGTCCCTGGAGGGTAGAGGGAAAGGGCATGCTCCAAGCATGAGGCCTGGCACACAGTAGAAGCTCAAAAAACAAACAAACAGGGGCGCCTGGGTGGCTTAGTCGGTTAAGCGTCCGACTTTCGCTTAGGTCATGATCTCAAGGTTCGTGGGTTCAAGCCCCGCATCGGGCCCTGTGCTGACTGCCAGCTCAGAGCCTGGAGCCTGTTTCAGTCTGTGACTCACTCTCTCTCTGACCCTCCCCTGCTCATGCTGTCTCTCTCTCTCTCTCCTAGAAATAAAAAACAAACAAACAAACAAACAAACATTATGTATTAAACTGGAGTTTATTAACAATAGCCAGACCACACAAATACACTTCTCTGTACAGTGTTCTTGTCTGTGGGAGATTTTTTATCTTCAGGGACAAAATGTGTATATATATTTATACACTATACATAATTAAATCAAAGGCCAGTAACTTCTTCTGAATAGAGCCAGATAGTAAATGTTTTAGGCTTTGTGAACCATAAGATCTCTGTTACTCTTATGGCAAAAGCAACCATAGATGATGCACAAATAAATAGGCATGGGTGTATTCCAATAAAACTTTATTTATAAAAACAGGCAGTGGGCCATGAAAGAGATCAAGATATCACCCCAAAATAAGCCACTTTGGCATAAGAATTGTTTTCAGTCGAAGGCACTTGAGTTTTCACTTACATGCTAAAAGCAGAGCCTCCCAGGGGCACCTGGGTGGCTCAGTCGGTTAAGTGTCCAACTTCCGCTCAGGTCATGATCTCACAGTTCATGAGTTCAAGCCCCGAGTCGGGCTCTGTGCTGACAGCTCAGAGCCTGGAGCCTGTTTCGGATTCTGTGTCTCCCTCTCAGCCCCTATCCCACTCACTCTCACTCTCTCACTCTCTCTCTCTTTCTCTGAAAAATAAATAAACATTTTTAAAAATTTAAATAAATAAATAAAAGCAGAGCCTCCCTGAAGAGCCCAACTATCATAAACCCTCTTCCCGGGAGCAACTCTAATCTCCTCTTCTCTAGGAAAGGAGAAGGTAACACCACACCCAAAGAGACATTGCCACACTACCATATCTCCCATCTCTCTTCCCAAGGGCCTCTGCTCCTCCCCAAGCCCCACTGAGATGATATGTAAACTCCAAATCCTAACCTCCTGCTGAGTCACATTTTTCTGTGAACTACCGAGTACATCTGTGAATCAATGCTAATCTGGCTTTTGTCAATTTAATTCGCAGGCCTCCAAGAATCGAGCCTAAGAGGGTAGAGGAAAAGGGGTGTGTGTGTGTTTTCTCCCCAAAAGTCAGGTGTGGCCCAAGGGGCACAGTTTTCCAACCCTGCATTGAATCTTCAGCTTCTCCTCTCCCTGAGGCAGACAAAACTGTGTTCCTAATTAGGATCAAGACACACTCATTCCTATACTTCACTAAAGGGCTTCTCAGTCTGAGGTCTGTTCTTGCTGGAGGGATGCAAAAATAAATCTGTGAAAAGTCCCTTGAGAGAGTCCAGCACATAAATATTTGGCATTTTGTGGCATCATTTCCTTCCTCTCTAAATTTCCCAATTTGTATCCCGTTGATGTTTAAACCTTGTTTGCTGATTTTTTTTTGGCATTGAAAATAGATCCTGTTTTCAGAGTGATGTGTCACCCTATACATATCTCACATTTTCCCCTTCTAAAGAATTCCTTTTCAGTTGAAGGCACAAAAGCACATAAAAACTCAAAATACTGAATTAAAAATCCGTTATGGTCTCAACTATATAACAAATGCTCATAGAATTGGTAAATGAATAATTCTCAATTACAGAGACAAATTTTGTCTCGGTGGAGATCTCTGTGTTGTGTCTAGGTGGTCAGACCCTCAGCCCGTCATTGTCAATGAGCTCTTTTGCATCTCTTTGTAAATTGCAGGTAATTGATAGATACACAAACTCTATCCTGTCTGACAGAGATTAGTTGACTTCCTCTCCCTCTGGAAAAAAAAACAAAAACAATGTTGGTTCCCACCTGCAAATTGGACTGGATCCTGTTACTTTGCTCAAATGAGCCATTCTTGCTAAATTGTCGATTCTTCCGATTTTCTCCAGTAGCTGGCTACAACATTTGAAACTAACATATCCAATTTCTCTCCCTCCTGCCTGATTCAGCATCACCAAGAACTAAAACCTGAAGGCACAGAGATTCTGACTCTGTGATTGAGACTCTGGGCTCCCTTGCAGCTAGCTTCCCCCCACCTCCACCCCCCTCCCGAACTTGAAGAAACCTTCCAAGGTGAATCGCAAAGACTTGATGTAAACCTTGAAAGACCAGGACCACTGTCTGGACCATTAATGGAGTCCAGTGAGGGGGACCTGGGTGGCTCAGTGGGTTAAGTGTCCGACTTCAGGTCATGATCTCGTGGTTCGTGAGTTCGGACCCCGCATCAGGCTCTGTGCTGACAGCTAGCTCAGAGCCTGGAGCCTGCTTTGGATTCTGTGTGTCTCTCTCTCTCTCTGCCCCTCCCCTGCTCGTGCTCTGCCTCTCTCTCTCTCTCTCAGAAATAAATAAGCACTAAAAAGGAAGAAGAAGAAGACGACGACGATGACGACGACGATGAAGGTGGTCTGTGAGCTGTGCTGCCTGTCTGCTGCTCACGTAATTCTGACCTCCGGAGAGGATTCATGTGCCGGTAGTTGAAAGGAAGTGCTATACATTTGTTACCCCAAATTTCTCTGACGCCTTTACAGTTGATAACCTTCTCCTGACCGTTGAGCTAAAGATTTCCCTCCACTCATTTGGGGGGATTTAGCTGTTTTTCTTTTTTAATTTTACTTTTATAGCTGTATTTCTCTCTTTCACTTCAGGCAACCCTCTCTGGAAATGCCTGATCTCCAGGATCCAAAACCAACTTACCTTTGCCAGCAAATCTCAGCTAATGGTTTAACTGGTTTTACAGGAACAGTGCCAACAAGAGCCCCGGAATGACCATTTCTTAGACCCTGCTTCCTCCACTCGGGTTTACGATCACCTCTGAGTTGTTAAGTGACTCACAGTATTTGTCTTCGACAAAAGGAGGCACTGGCCACACTAAATTTTATCTGAGCCCTGCGTGCTTGGAAAGCAGCAATGGTTAAGAAATTGCACCTGCTTTTCTAGGAAAGAACAAATACAACACCACCCTGTTCTTGGTATTTGGAGATAAGACTCCACCCTTTTTCATGGCTCTGACGACTCCAGTAAGATGCCCTGTCCATCTGCCCCATGAACGCCCTTGTTGACTTGCCTCTATAAAACCTCAAGTTTTAAGTGTTCTCTTTCTTCTTCGAGATGTTTCTCATTCATCAACAAGCTCCTCTCGCAAGAGCCTGAATAAAATCACCTCCTTAGCTGTCCAGTGCGTTCTGTCTTTTTTGGTATGTTCAAAAATTTTGCCATCAGCAATTATTACCGCAGAAGAGGAAAAACTTAACTTTTCCCTCTACCCTCTCAGGTTCTCTCACTGGGGCTCCGCAGATCGGTCTCACAAAAGGCAGATTAACAAGAGGAAAACAGTTTATTAACATGTGCGTTGCACACAAACACAGGAATACTCATTGATGAGCATTATTAAGTATTAACGTAAAGAGGTGTTTCAGACTTACACCGCATCTTAACAAAAGAACAATACATTTTGGTGAGCTGGGGAAACGAAGCAGAAGGGCTTTTGAGTTTGGGGGACAGCAAATTGTAGGAAGGCAAATAGAGGGGGAAACTAATGGACAATCAGGACTAGTGAGGAATGCCTCTCGGCTGATAAGAGTCTTGAGTTGTCTCCAGTGATTAAGAATCTTCCTGCCCTTCCCAGGAAAGAAAGAGAGGGCAAAGAGTTTTTCTTGTATCTGTTTCTTATTAGTTGCCTTCAGCTCAAATAATTTTCATGGCAGAGTGGCATATTTTGGGGTGGCATGCTCCAAACACCTTCATTATTCCAATAATAATAATAATAATAATAATAATAATAAGTAGGGGCACCTGGGTGGCTCAGTCAGTTAAGCGTCTGACTCTTGATTTTGGCTCAGGTCATGGTCTCGAAGTTTGTGAGTTCGAGCCCCACATCGGGCTCTGCACTGACTGTGGAGCCTGCTTGAGATTCTCTCTCTCCCTCTCTGTCTGCCCCTCCCCTGCTCTCACTCGCTCTCTCTCTCTCTCTCTCAAAAATAAAGTAAAAGGGGCACCTGGGTGGTTCTGTTGGTTAAGCGCCTAACTTTGGCTCAGGTCATGATCTCGGGGTCTGTGAGTTCGAGCCCCACATGGGGCTCTGTGCTGATAGCTGAGAGCCTGGAGCCTGCTTCAGATTCTATGTCTCTCTCTCTCTCTGTACCTCCCTTGCTGTTCTCTCTCTCTTTCTCAAAAATAAACATTAAAAGATTTTTTTAAAAATAAAGTAAAAAAAATTTTTTAATAATAAAACATAAGTAGCTCAAAAATTCTTTTGTTTGATTTCCTTTCAAAAAGTGTTTTGTTTTTTATAATCATGCTCCCGATTTTCCGGGAAAGGGACAGATGGTTTGGGAACTCTGGATGGATGGCTACGCCTACATTTTTTTGTGATCGCTGTCGTTATGAATATTAGGATCTCTATTTTTACTGATGACCGAGGCTCAAAGATATAATGCCTTGTAGTGCTGGACACGGAGTGTGCTGGCACTCACCATCCCTTTGCACCTCTTTCTATGCCTCTTTTGGCTTTCGAGGGTTAGAAATCTAGGAAATCTATCGATGGTTACATCTTGAGGTTCCTCTCCCTGACCCTTGAAGCAACTTCCCGAGTCTCTGACGTGAGCAGCGGATCTGAGAGCTGGTGGTGGTTTTCCCTGGGCTTTCTTCCTCCAGCCCTTCCAACAGTCAAATAAGCACCTAAGTGTCTGTGCCATCACCCTTTTTGATTGAAATACCAAGAGTATTCTGGTTTGTTGTTGTAACCTTGACTACTACAAGGGTGCGTGATGTTACAGACCTTGTATGCACAGAGCAAAACTTTTGGTCCAACTCTATTTGGTTCCACAGACCAAGTACCCTATGTACGACCTCCTTGGTCTACCAGCAGCACCTGCACCATAACTTTTCCATCTTGGAATGACAGTCTTCATGGAGGCGGATTGGACAGAGTTCTACGAGAGGGAAGGTGCGATAAGAGAAGGCACGAAGAGAATGAGGTTTCCAGGACAAGCTCCCTGAAAGGAAACCCCATTCTCTAAGCTGTCGGACACATGAGAGAAACGTCAAAAGAACATGCTATCAAGTAAGTATTTGTTCTATATTCTATATGTTAAAAAGTTCCATCGGGACGCCTGGGTGGCTAAGTCGGTGAAGTGTCTGACACTTGATTTCAGCTCAGGTCACGATCTCTTGGTTCGCAGGATGTAATGCCAACAGCACAGAGCCTGCTTGGGGTTCTCTCTTTCCCTATCTCTCTTCGCCTCCCCTGCTCACGCACATTCTCTCTCTCTCGCTCTCTCTCTCTCTCTCTCTCAAAATAAAACATCTTTCAAAAAATAAAAATTAAAGGGTCCATCAAGACGACACTATAATGGAGCCAGATTCTCATCTAAGTAATGGGAGTCCTACCCAAACTCTCCCCCACCATCATGTAGAGCCTGCTGCCTCTGGGGTCAAGGAGAAAGCTCCAGGCCAATGTCTGCTCTTTGACACCAGCCCACCTCTTCTGACATCACCTCTGTTTTTCCTTCCTAGGTGTCAATCGTTAATCCGTTAATTGATCAGAACTGAAAGTGTGATAGGCTACCAGAGTTTACATTCCAATAAAGGACACCCACATAAAGCCTCCTCCAGCCTTGTTCCTTCTCTTTTTTAAAAAATGCTTAGCGTTTATTGATTTTTTTAAGAGACAGAGAGATAGAGCATGAGCAGGGGAGGGGCAGAGAGAGAGGGAGACACAGAATCCGAAGCAGGCTCCAGGCTCCGCGCCGACAGCACAGAGCCCGACAGGGGACGTGAACCCACAAACCGCGAGATCGTGCCCTGAGCCGAAGTCAGATGCTCAACCAACTGAGCCACCCAGGCGCCCAGCCCTGTTCCTTATTTGAAGAAAATGAGTGAAGGAGGATTTAACACACCACGTTAGCTATATCTCGAAACTCTGATATAACCCCCACCCACAAAGCATGACGCAGACACTGTTCATGTAAGATAGGAGTCTACCCTTTCCGTAGAAGTGTTCAGAAAAAGTCTCGCTGCTCTCAGGTTCTCATATCAAATAGTTCACACATAAAACACAGGGGTTACTACCAGCCTCTTACCAAACCCTAGCACAGAAGGATTGCTTAAATCTAAACTGTAAGGTTCTTGGTCTCTCCACCCTTGGAAAAGTGGGAAGATTGGCGTCAAGGGATTTAAGAAAACAAGAGTACTTCCACTTCTACCTTCATCTTGAACTTCTCCACGGATCAAGGAGATTTCCTTTGACTGCTCTCGTACTAGAAACAGGAATATCCTGCATACACGTGAACACACACACACAAAACCTCTTTTCTACCTCTAGTCTTTCTCAACTGTGTTAGCTAAAATTAAATAAATATTGACTCTTCCCATACACACGCATTATGCTCCAAAACCTTTAGGTTAAATCCCCAGCCGTTATCAGCATTAAGGATACACTCCAAGGCAGCCCCTGGGGTGAGCCTCACCAAACCCTCTCCCCCGATGGGTAAAATATCGGATAGTTCAAATCATTTCCACTTCAAAAAGGTTTTAAGAGTTGCTTACTGGTCTCTTCTAACAAAAGTCTTTTGAGCTTTGAACAGAGTGTTTTATTTCTTCAGAGATCAAAGTCACGCAGTTCTATGAATAAATGCATTCAAGATTAAGGCATTCAAGTTCAGTCTAAAACTCTAACCTCTTGGCCCAAGTTGGGCTCCCCATTTAACAGAGATGTTTTACCTTAAATTTAATTTTTTTAAAAAAAAATCACGCCTGCCTGTGATTCTCCATGCCTCCACTTTCTTCTGTGTCTTTCTTTCACTTAGCACATTCCACAAGCACATTGGGGATTTCCTTTGTTTGCAATCCAGAAATATAATCTTTGTTAACCGTCATAAAGGCTTTACATTTCCCCTATTCTAGTGCATAGATGAGATCATTGAACACCCCGGGAGGCTTTGATTTCTGATGCTTAGTATGCAAGTAGGAAATCAAGGTTCAGTGATATCAATGCTTTCATTCAAGGTGTAGCCAAGTAGGATAAGGACTCTGCTCCTTCCGAGAGGCAGATTCTGGGACCCACCCCAGATACCCAGAATCGAAAAGTCTAGGGAGAGAACCCAAGAAACTGGACAAAGTTTAGCAGGGCCTCCAGGTGAATCTGATGCTCAGTTACGTTTGGAAACCAGTGACCGCCCCCCCCCCCCGCCGAGATCCTGCACAGTCAGGCAAGTCGCCAACATTTCTGACCCCATCTAGTTAGACTCTTTCCCTGGCACGGTCCTCTCCAGCCACTCTGGACTTCTCTTTCTGCCTATTGAGTACTCCAGACTGACGTCTAATTGAGGAACTTTTCATTTACTATTCCTTCTGACTGGAACGCATTTCCTGAGGTCTTTGTATGGTCTGTGCTTTTTTACCTTACAGGTTGTATGGTCTGTGCTTTTTTTACTTTACAAGTCTCAACTAAGATGTCACCTTCTCAGCGGGGTCTTTCCTAACTACCTTATCTAGAGTCACCTTCCTTAATCCCCTATCTCATTACTTTCTTTTATTTCCTCTATAACTGTTATCGTCAATGTAGGAAAGAAGAAAGCTTTTCCTATACCCTCTTAGGTTCTGTACCAGAGGTCTGTGAATTAAAATGACAAAAGACAGAGCCTGGGTGGCTCAGTTGGTTAAGATCCAACTTTGGCTCAGGTCATGATCTCACAGTTCATAAGTTTGAGCCCCACATCGGGCTCTGTGCTGACAGCTCAGAGCCTGGAGCCTGCTTCCGATTCTGTGTCTTCCTCTTTCTTTGCCCCTCCCCTGCTTGTGCTCTGTCTCTCTCTTAAAAATAAACAAACATTTAAAAAATTTAAAAATCATTTTAAATGACAAAAGACAGATGAACAGGAGGACAAAATACACATTTAGTTGATTCTTTTAAATGTTTAATTTTGAGAGAGAGAGAGCAAGAGAGCATGAGCAGAGCAGGGGCAAAGAGAGAAGGAGACACAGAATCCAAAGCAGGCTCCAGGCTCTGAGCCATCAGCACAGGGCCCGATGCGGGACTCGAATCCAAAAACTGTAAGATCATGACCTGAGCTCAAGTCAGAAGCCTAACTCACTGAGCCACACAGGTGCTCCTTAATAGGTATTTTTAATTTTATGTGTGTGTGTGGCAGAGGTAGGGAAGCTCTGCAGAAAAGAAGTGAAAATTCCAAAGTGGTGATTATGATGGGGTTTGGGGGTGATGGTGAGGTCCAGAGCTGACGGCTAGGAAGGAATTCTTGAAGACGGCTTTGGTGCAGAAAGGTGATTTTATTAAAGCACGGGGACAGGACCCGTGGGCAGAAAGAGCTGCACTAGAGTGGCAAAGAGTGACTCCTTACATACTATGGGGCTGGGGGAGGTAAAGTCAATAGGAAGTTTCTTAAAGGGATTTTCCATATGCTAAAGGCTCACAGATTACCAGAGACCTAGCTACTGTCAAGCTCAGGTTTTTTTCCCCTAGCGAAGCATTAGCATTAAGATAGTAGCGAGTTCCTGGAGAAACGTTTTACTCTGCCGGCCTCAAGTATTAGTCAATAGGCTGCGGGTTATAAGGAAATTCAATTTTCTCTGCCATTTCCTTCTTGCCTTTGTTCCCCACATCACTGCGGAGGGAAGGGGGGAGGAGGGGAGGGTATTATTGGGGCTCAGGGAAACTGAGTCTGTGGGTTTCTGGAGATCAGGCTGTTGAGAAGATTGCCTTTTTTCTTCTCATTTACTAAGATATCTGTAAACTGATGCAGACTCTATCAGTTTGACCATTTGTCTTCTGTCCTTTCCTTTGGCCTTGGGCAGCCAGGAGTGCCTGAGGAATGTCACGCAGATCCCCACCTTGTGGGGCGGGGGGCGGTAATGCTCACTTGTACTTGACTTTCAGCTTGCCTTATGGTCCCTCATCAATTAGACCCAGGGGCTAACATACCATTTGAGCAAAGGAGTGATTAGTGGTGAAAAAAAAAAAAAATAACAGGACCAAGAAAAAGTGATTTGGGTTCCTAGGGGCAATAAATTGTGGGAAGGTAAATATACGGGAGAAACTAATGGTAGATAAGGATGGTTTTGTACAATTCATTATGCAGACTCAAGTCAGTGCCCTCTCCAGGGGTAAGACTCAGCTCTGGTGATTAAGAGTCATCCTCTTCTTCCGGGTATGTGAGAAGCAGACACCATTACAAGTGGAAAATTTTGCCCTCAGCTCAAAATAATCTTGGTGCCAAAGTGGCATATTTTGGGGTGGCATCTTCTGACCCTCGTCACCTTGAATTATCTCATTAAATTTCATTTCTTGGGGCACCTGGGTGGCTCAGTCGGTTGAGCGTACGACTCTTGGTTTCGGCTCAGGTCATGATCTCATGGTTCATGAGTTCCAACCCTACATCGGTCTCTGTGTTGACAGTGTGGATCTTTTTTTTTCAATGTTTATTTTTGAGGAAGGGAGAGAGACAGAGCATGAGCAGGGGAGGGGCAGAGAGAGAGGGAGACACAGAATCCGAAGCAGGCTCCAGGCTCTGAGCTGTCAGCCCAGAGCCCGACTCAGGGCTCAAACTCACAAACCGTGAGATTATGACCTGAGCTGAAGTCAGATGCTTAACAGACTGAGCCACCCAGGCGCCCCTGATGGTGTGGATCTTGCTTGGGACTCTGTCTCTCCCTCTCTCTCTGCCCCTCCTGCTCACTCGCTCTCAATCTATCAAAATAAATAAGGAAAACTTAAAAAAAAGTTTCACTTCTTAAATGTCTCTCTCCGCAAGAGTGTAAGCTCCATGAAGGCAGGAACCTGCTGACTCAACTGTTATTTGCTGAGTGAAGCGACTTGGATCTGTTCTGTCCCCCAGGTGTGTCTCATCTCAAGTGATGAACAGAGGAAAATTGCTATAAATTGATTGAATGGGGTTTTCTTTCTACCTCTAACTTAAAGACGCAAAACTTTGTGAAAATCATTTGCAAAATAAGTGACACCGATAAAGCCACCTCAAAGGAAACTTGATTATGTACTTACCGAAGAGATCAAAATAGACCACCCCAAAATATGCCTCTTTGGCATATGAATTACTTTGAGCTAAAGACAAATGAGAACCAGCAGACAAGCGAGAGGGGAGGGGAAGCTCTTTACCTCCCCCTCACTGCCTAGAAATAGAGTCCAAATTTTCCCTTTTGTAAAGGAAATTTCCATCTATAAAGGAAATTTCCATTTGTAAAGATGTCTCCTACTGGAAGAGAGCTAATCCTCTGGACACCACGCATCACCTGAGACACGTGTATCTGTATTTATCACACATGTCCTCCCTTACCTTCCCATAACTCACCTCCTCTGCCCGGAAACCCAAAACCCCTTTTCCTTTGTTTAGCCTAAAATGGTATAGAAGCCTCAATCAATTGGCTCCCTCCTTGAGCCACGTTTTTCCTTGTGAACTACTGTGTGCACTTATGAACTAAAACCATCTTTTCTCTTGTTAATCTGTTCTTTTACCAGCTCCTCGATACACAGGCTTCCTCTGCCTTTGAACCTGGGAGGTAGAGGGGAAACCAATTTTCCCTCCCCTACACCACCATGAAATATTTTTTGCAAGAAATATTTTAGGTGTAGGGCACCTGGGTGGCTCACTTGGTTGAGTGTCTGACTCTTGATTTCTACTCAGGTCATGGTCCCAGGGTCGTGGGATTGAGCCCTGTGTTGGGTACCATGCTGAGCATGGAGCCTGCTTGAGATTCTATCTCTCTCTCTCCCTCTGCTCCTCTGCCCCACTCACGCACGCGCGCGCTCCCTTTCTCTGAAATAAATCAAATAGAAAAGAAGTATCTTAGGTTTAATGACTAAAACTCATCTGCCCTCTTTGAATTGATGTTTATTGAATGGGTGATAGCATTCCTTCTCAGCCCACACTAGCTGAGTTACCTTAATTAACACACACAACACGCACACAAATGTTAAAATCAACACTCATAGGACACGTCCAGCAAGTTCTGTCTCATCCAGTCTTCTTCTCAAATCCTCCTCCTCTTCCTTCTCCTGTCCTTCATCAGGGCTTTGCTGTGATAATTCTCTTCTCATTCACATATCTTGTTTGAGATACTTGGCCAGATCTCTTTTTTCTCAATGGGAAGTTACTGATCTTCACTGGTCATGTATTTCATGGTACAATGGAGATAATCGCTGTTTTTGATTCAAAAGTACTGTAGGAAGGAAAGCTATTATTATGGGATTATTATATTATTTTTCAAGGACATCTGCATGGGAGAAGAGGCCGATGCTTCTGTCTCCTTTACCGGTTCCCTACCCGATAAGCCATGCCCCATCATCTGGTCCCCCCCTGCCCAACACACATCGACTTTACAGAGAATCAAGCAAGATTGATTCCTCCTACAGAGACCCAAACTTAAGTAAACAAAGCTAGGAAGCATGAGTTCTGAATCAGAGCTCATCTTTAGGGAGAATTGGAAGGAAAAGAATATGAAAAAAATGAACTCCAAGTCCACGCCTGAGCCACGAAGGGGTGCAGGATGAGATGACCCAGAATGCACCACGTTGGCATAAAGATCAGTTCAAGTTAAAGGTAATCAAAACCCAGCAGATGTGGGGAAAAGCTCTCTCCTTGCCCCTGACTGCCTAAATTTGCATGGGAAAGGAGAACCTATCCAGGAAGAGAACTATTTTTTTTTAAGTTTATTCATTTTTGAGAGAGAGAGACAGACAGAGCATGAGCAGGGAAGAGGCAGAGACAGAGGGAGACACAGAATCGGAAACAGGCTCCAGACTCCGAGCTGTCAGCCCAACACAGGGCTCAAACTCACAAACTGTGAGATCATGACCTGAACTGAAGTCAGATGCCCAACCGACTGAGCCACCCAGGTGCCCCGACACATCTTTTTTTTGGACTCAAGGTCTTCAAACCGATGGTATACTGATTGAATGTTTAAAATTGCCTCTGCAGACAAATCAAGAAGCAGACTCTTAATTAAAGAGAATAAACTAGGGGCGCCTGGGTGGCTTAGTTGGTTAAGCTTCCGACTTTTGCTTAGGTCATGATCTCATGGTTCATGGGTTCGAGCCCCGCGTCGGGCTCTGTGCTGACTGCCAGCTCAGAGCCTGGAGCCTGTTTCAGAGTCTGTGACTCCCTCTCTCTCTGACCCTCCCTTACTCATGCTGTCTCTCTCCTAGAAATAAATAAAACATTAAAAAAAAAAAAAAAGAGAGAATAAACTAATGATTACCAGCAGGGAGGGGGTGGGGGATGAGGGAAACAGATGATGGGGATCAAGGCGCTCCCCTAGCTGTGATGAGCAGCAGGAGATGTATGGGAGTGTTGAATTCACTGCATCATACACCTGAAACTGTACATAGATAACACTGTGTGTTAACTAAATGGAACCAAAATAAAAACTTAAAAAAGAAAAAAAAAATGGCCTCTCCAGAAGAAAACTAACTGAAACCTGATTTGTAACATTTGCCAATTCCCATGGTGTAAGTATTCCACTGTGGCTGGTTTCAAGGGACCGACGGACCTACGTAATGTCAACCGATAACAAAGTTGCTAAAAATTTAACAATCAGCCCTTCAGAGTGGGTTCCAACCAATGTCAGCACATCACTGCTTCCAACGTATTCTTTCTTTTTTTTTGTTAAGTGTTTATTTTTGAGAGAGCACGCGAGCAGGGGAGGCACAACAGGAGAGGGAGAGAGAGAATCCAAAGCAGGCTCTGAGCTGGCTGTCAGCACCGAGCCCAACATAAGGCTCGAACCCACGAACCCAGAGATCATGACCTGAGCCAAAGTCAGACGTTTGACCAATGGAGCCACCCAGGTGCCCCTAAACATATTGCTTCTTCTGTAGTGGATTGAATGGTGTCCCCAGCCCCCCGTTCATACCTACTTAGAATCTCAGAATGTGACGTTATTTGGGGATAAGGTGTTTGCAGATGTAATTAGTTAAGCATCTCAAGGGGAAATCACGCTAGATTTTATGTAGGCCTTAAATCCAATCACTGGTGTCCTTCTAAGAAGAGAGGTCACGGACACAAACACACAGAGAAGAATAATGGTGCCAGTGAACGCCTAAGCTGGAAGAAGCAAGGAAAGATGCTCCCTAGAGCCTTCAGAGAGAGCTGGACCTTGCTGGACCTTGACATCTGACTTGGAGCTGCCAGAATTGTAAGAGAATGAAATTCTGTAGTCTGAAGCCACCCAGTTTGTGGAATGTGTCATGGTAGCCCTAACAAACAAATACATCCCCCACGTTTGATCTCAGATAATCCCTCTCTATCCTTCAAGGGTCAATGTAAATATCACTTCAACAGAGAAGCTGGTCCTAACGAAATCAGATCCCCCCCATGTAAACATTTTCAATGTGCTTTTTCTTCAGAGCCTGGTTTATAAGTTATAATGAGATGGTAGACAGATGATAGATAGATGATTGAAAGATAGACAGATAATAGATAGACAATAGATGATGGATAGATAGATAGATGATAGATTATATAGATAAATTGATAAATAGATCAATAGATAGGTAATTGATAGATAATAGATGATAGATGATAGATAGATGATGGATAGATAGATAGATAGATAGATAGATAGATAGATGATAAAGTTTTTTTACCTGTCTATATAGGCATAAGCTCCTTGAAGGTGGGGACATGGTCCATCTTGTCCACGGCTTTATTCCCAGGATCTAGCAGAATGCATGAACCTAGCAGAATGAGATGTTCTTTCTTTCTTTCCACTCTGTCTTGGTGTGCCCTACGCCATTGTCTGCTCCTTCTCAGCCTCTTTCACTGTGTCCTCTGCCTGTCTCTGATCATTAAGTGTTAGAAGATCCCACAGCCTCGTCCTCAAACCTCTTCTCAATCCGCATCTACTTCCTAGGTGATTTCATCTTCTTTCATGGTTTTAACTACCACCTAAATGCTGACAGAGCTCAATTTTTTTTTAACTCCTTCAACAAAAGGCCTGTTATCCAAATACCTCTTTGAACTCACTACTTCTGTGTCTGTGACAGCGTTTTATTCCTTGATCTGCACACAGGTTTCGGGGGAAGTCACTTTGTAAAAATGCAATGAGTATTTTCCTGTTAAGATACGATATTCCAAGGGGCGGCGGGGTGGCTCGGTTGGTTAAGTGTGTGACTCTGGGTTTCAGCTCAGGTCATGATCTCACGGTTCGTGAGTTCGAGCCCCACGTTGGGCTCTGCGCTGACAGCATGGAGCCTGCTTGGGATTCTCTCTCTCCCTCTCTCTGCCCCCAACTCATGCTGTCTCTCTCTAAAGAAAGAAATAAAGAACTTCAAAAGAAAAGAACATGATATTTCAATTAAAACTTATTTTTAAAGTAAAAACTAATTAACAAAACCCCAAACAAACAAAAACTCTCCTGATCTTGCCCGCCTCCCCTGCTCTTGGTCTTTGGCGATTCCATCTTGGTATTTGACAATTCTATTTTTCCAGCTGTTCAGGGCAGTAATACTGGAGTCATTCTTGGTTTTTGACACTCGACGTCCAATCCATCAATTTCATCATTCTGCGATACCTCCAAAACACATGCAGAATATCTCTTCTCACTACTTACTTCCCAGTGCGAGCTGCCATTTTCTCCTCTTCTCCCTCCGCCTGCCAACCATCTCTTCCCAACACTGTACCTCTGTCACTCCTCAGCACAACACCTTCCAGTGACTTCGCATTCCACTCAGAGTCAAAATCCAAGTTCTTGTCATAGTCTGATCTTATCTCCTTCTGCTTTCCCCCTCACCCACTCCACCTCATCATTTTCCTCGTTATCCCTCAAACATGCCAAGCACGATTCTGCCGTAGGGCCCTTCACCTTGTTCTTTCCCTCTGTTTGAAATGCTGGTCCCCAAAATATCTGCATGGCTCACTCCCCAGCTTGCTTCAGATTTTTGCTCAAATGTCACCTTCCCAGCAAAGCATTCTCCAACCACCCAATACAAAATAGCATTGCCTCTCTCCCGGGTGAAGGGGCCTGCTGCATATTCTATGTTGAATCCAGAAACAAGTTCTGATTCTCCTTCTGTTAGATCCCTGGCTCCCTTACCTTGCTTTGTCTTTCTCTCAACACTAATTCATTTATTGTCTGCCTGCACCCACTAGAACATAATCTCCATGAGACTGGAGATTTTGTTCACTGCTCTATACCTAAGCCTAGACCAGTGCCTAGCACGTAGTAGGTACTCAACAAATAAGTGAACTCAGAAGGTAGATTTAAATTTAAATTAAGTATTGGAGTAGATGTATAACGAAAGAGGTTTGAGAAGGCTGAAAAGGAAGGAATCTCTTCTGATATCTGTGGAGGGGTAGAAATCAATAATGCCTCACAAAGGAACTGGTATTTGAACATAGTCATGGAACATGAGTAGGATTTCCATTCTCTGAGAAAGGATAAAAAACATTCCATAATTCCTAGGCCAGCAAAAATACAATATTATTACTTAAAAATAATATCCAGAAATAAAGAGAGAAAAAGGGATTGTCTCATATTATAAGCCAAAACCTTTCCCTACCAATTCTAAGACTAGTGGAAAATACAGGAGGGGCCCCTGGCTGGCTCTGTTGGTAGAGCATGCAACTCTTGACCTCAGGTTGTGAATTCAAGCCCCACCATGGGTGTAGGGATTACTTAAAAATAGTTTTTAAAAGCTTTAAGAAAATACATAGTTGGGGCGCTTGGGTGGCTCAGTTCGTTGTGTATCTTGACTCTTGATTTTGGCTCCAGTCATGATCTCAAGATTTGTGGGATCGAGTCAGGTTCCACCCTGATAGCATTGAGCCTGCTTGGGATTCTCTCCTCTTGCTCTGCCCCTCCCCCGGTCATGCGCTTGTTCTCTCTCTCTTTCTCAAAAATAAATAAATAAACATTTTTTTCAAAAAGAAACTATAGGGTAAAATGTATGCTGAATTAAACAATCTCAAGTAATACATAATTTTTCAAGATAGGTTTTATTTTTTTAATGTTTATTTTTTGAGAGAGAGACAGAGCATGAGCAGGGGAGCAGCAGAGAGAGAGAGAGACACACACACAGAATCCGAAGGGGGCTCCAGGCTCTGAGCTGTCAGCACAGAGCCTGATGTGGGGCTTGAACCCATGCACCCTGAGATCATGACCTGAGCTGAAGCTGAATGCTTACTGACTGAGCCACCCAGGCACCCCTCAAGTCATATACAATTTTTAATAAAATGTGTTTGAGAGCAAAGAATTCACCAACTTAACTGTCAGTAAACTCATGTTGAAATTGGATCGGCAACGCCCCTCAAACTTCCACTGACAAATCTACCTCAATCTGTTTTCAGTTTATTCTAAGGAAAGCAAGTTTTTTGACAATTGACTTGAATCGCAGTTTCTATTAAAAGGAGATTTACTCAGGGGCACCTGGGTGGCTCAGCCAGTGAAGCATCTGACTTCAGTTCAGGTCATGATCTCACAGTTCATGAGTTCAAGCCCCCCATCGGGCTCTGTGCTGACAGCTCAGGGCCTGGAGCCCCCTTCGGATTCTGGGTCTCCTTCTCTCTCTCTGCCCCTTCCCTGCTCATGCTTGCTCTCTCTCTCTCTCTCTCAAAAATAAATAACCATTAAAAAACATTTTTTACCCAGGAACTTTTATACGTGCATCTAGTAATATTTATAGACCCAACGCCGTAAAAACACACAAAAGTGGCTTCCAAATCTTGTACATGCCTCACGTAACATGTAAATAACGCAGACAAGGCAATAGCAGCCCTTTTTTGCTATATGGCTATTTGTGAGATAAGGAATAAGATGGAAGACTGAATGAGTGTATAGTCATTTGCCAGATGTATCACCTCCAAATTTAACACCGTTTGGGTGGCCAAAGTAACAACTAAAGAACCTTGCTCTGAAGGCAAAGCTCTCTTTTCTGATGGTCTCGTCCTGGTGCTCTCACTTACTAGCCCGGGCAAACAAGCCACTGGGCCTCGGTTATCTGTACTATTTCCAAAGTCAACTCCTGCTCATGTTTTATCTGCAGGAGGTAACGCATTGGGAATTAAGTCAAGCAGGCATCACAGAAGCTTAAATGTTTTGAAATGCTGGTACGGAAAATCATGCACTTTCCCAAGGTAATCTGAGATTCAAGAGGAAGTTATTTGAATTAGTGCAGCTTCTGATTTTGACGCGCCTGTGGTTTACCCCGTGGCTCATTGTTTCCCCCTTTCTAAGTTGGGTTTTAAACTCACCCATTCACAAACCAGGGAGGTCAGTGGCGAATCTGAGAAGTCCCACAAGATCCCCATAAATGAAACGGTACCGACCTACACTCAGTGAAATCCCGGGAAATGGATGAGCGTTCTCTACTTTCCGTCTAGTCCATTCTCTTGGCAGGAAAGGAAAGGGAAGTAAAACCATGCTCCGTCTCATGCCCCTACACATTCCTTACTAACGGGTGCTGAATCGTGGATGGGGGCATTCTCCACATCGACACTTCTGCTTTTTCAGCCCGCTTACAGGACAGCACATGCAGGCACCCTGAAACCTGACCTCAGACATTGGTCTCCATGTGACCCTGTGAACCATGCCTGGGACAGTATGGTTATACAGTCATGAATCATACGGCTATCGCCTTCCCTGATCACAGCTGCTTAACCTCACGGAATTACCATGGGAACCCTTATGCAGCACCCGGCACTAATAAGATCCGATGTTGATACAGGGGTACCTGGCCAAATTGAGTTCCCTGGGAAGTGCTTCTCTTTTCTCCCCCGGCCTCTGTCTCCCCACTGTGAGAGAAGGACTTTGTATGTCCCCCACAGGCCCCCAGAATTGCACATCTGTAATGAACTGCAACCCCAGGACCCTCACTTCCTAGCTTTCCTGATGTTTATAGTTGAACTGGGCTCTTTTGAAAGCAAGGATGCTATAGTTTTTTTTTTTTTTTAATATTTTTATTTATTTCTATGAGAGAGAGAGACAGCGTGAGCAGGGGAGGGTCAGAGAGAGAGGGAGTCACAGACTGAAACAGGCTCCAGGCTCTGAGCTGGCAGTCAGCACAGAGCCCGACGCGGGGCTCGAACCCACGAACCGCGAGATCATGACCCAAGCGAAAGTCGGACGCTTAACCGACTAAGCCACCCAGGCGCCCCAAGGATGCTATAGTTTTTTAATAAAAATGTGTATTTATTTTTGACAGAGAGAGAGAGAGACAGAGTGGTCCGTGCACACACGTGGGGGAGTGACAGAGAGAGAGACTCAGAGCCAGAGGATCCGAAGCAGGCTCTGTGCTGAGAGCAGAGAGCCCAACTCGGGCCTTGAACTCATGAACCATGAGATCACGACCTGAGCCGAAGTGGGTAGTTTAACCGACAGAGCCACCCAGGCGCCCCTACATTTGACCTGGGATCTTTGGAGCCTAGAGTCTTCCGCATTATTATACCAGCTCAGGAACTCCAAATATTTTAACCAAGGCGTATTGCAGACGTACCTTCAACATCGAGCAAAAGACGTTCCTGGATGCCAGTGAACCCGGGATCATGACAGTGGCCCCAAAATGCTGAGCACTCATTTTGGAAATTCCACAGGAGGGCTCCTTGGCACAAGAGAAAATCCTAAAGATCTACGGCTCCCTGACAAATTGCCCGGGTCTGGAAATACTCAGCAAACTTGCAGCCTTTGGTGTTTGAGTTAAGAATATGCTCGGGAGGGGCGCCTGGGTGGCTTAGTCGGTTAAGCGTCCGACTTTCGCTTAGGTCAGGATCTCGCGGTTCGTGGGTTCGAGCCCCGCATCGGGCTCTGTGCTGACGGCCAGCTCAGAGCCTGGAGCCTGTTTCAGTCTGTGACTCCCTCTCTCTCTGACCCTCCCCTGCTCACGCTGTCTCTCTCTCTCTCTAGAAATAAAAAACATTTAAAAAAAAAAAAAAAAGAATATGCTCGGGAAAGGCAGCATCCAGCCCTCAAACAAAACGATGTAGTCTCTAAATAGCTCATCTGACAGTGGTCTCAGCAAAGCATGCATTTCCCAGACACATCCAGGGAGTCCATTTTCAAAGAGTTCTTGCAAGCCGGGAAGACCTACACACATCAGATATTAGAAAACAAAGCATGGGAAAATCTCCTTTACAAGGCACCCCTGAGAAACGCAATTGGAGGTTCTTAAAAAAAAGGCTATGGAGGAGGGCACTTGTGGGGATGAGCACTGGGTGTTATATGGAAACCAACTTGACAATAAACCATTTGTAAAACAAACAAACAAACAAACAAAAATAAACAAAAAAAAGAAAAAAAATCCATGGCTAACATTGCCAACCACAGATCCGGTGGAGAAGAGGAGGTGGGCCTTACCGGGAACCCCAACTCACTTCAAGAACAGAACACAACCATCAATATTAGTAGCGTGGGTGCTTGCTTAAGCACATGGCCATCAGTTGGTGTAACCTGTACGGAGCATTAAGTGCCCATGACAAATATGCAGCGGCAAACTTTTCTCAGCAAGTGGGACCTAAGAGACCTAGCTGCCGTCTTCATACTCAAGATGACCCCAAAGACGCGGCCAAACACAGAGCGTTCGCGGGTCAGGCCATTTCTGCATTCATGGGCTTTCGCTGCTATCTGGATCAACAAAGCTTTTTCGCAAACTGGGAAAAAAACAGAAGTCAAGTCAGAAGGAGAGCTCTTTACAGGCATGTGTCCAAGAACTGTCGCCCACTGGAGAGGGACTGTGAGCTCCTGTGTTCTCAGAAGAGACCGCAGACAGCAACCTCTCCTCTCCCAGGATGCACTGCCACCCATGCTCAAAATGCCAGAGAAGAAACGGATGGCAGTTCAAGGGCAGGGATGAGGTTGGGGGCGATAGAGAGAAGATGGGGGTACGGAGAGGAGAACGAGCAAAAAAAAAAAAAAAAAAGCATTCCTTGTTCTAGACACTACTTTCACTTATGTCAAGTTTATGAACTCCAATGCTAGGCATGTGAGAATTCAGTCAAAAGGAGAAAACAACCTATTCCCTGCCTGATCATAAATTGCAGGAAATGCTAGGCACGTTGAATATTATGGCCCATATGCCATGAATTCATTAAAACACAGGCCTGTTTAAGCTACAGGAAGCACAGATTTGTGGAATGAGCACCAGAGTGTGTCCTGGCAACTGGCTTGGGTCTTTTCTGTTTTCTAGCTCTCAACTGTTAAGAAGGTTAAAGGAGAGAGGGAGAAAGAGAGAAGGGCAGAAAGGTAAGAAATTCTCCGTTTCTCAGGCATATCATTCAGAGACGCTGTGAGAATCAGTGAAGAGCATCCTTGGAACACTGAGGGGTTTCTGGAAGCCCCATGTGGGCCATCTCGCAGAGCTGCGTGCCTGGAGTATGGCCCCTATCATCCCTGACTCCACAGCCGATGTTGAGAGGTTCACCCCGCGAATTTCCTCCTTCAGGAAGTCCCACTTGTAAATTACAGCTCATTTGTGTTCTCTGATGTTCCTTGTGTGGGAGGCAGGAGCTGACTGCCTCTTTCTAAAATAATTTCCTAAGAGGGACTTTTTTTTCCCCCTTAATATCAAGGCATTTTAACTGGGGAGGAGAAGGGAAGGAAAGGAAACATCTCATTCAGTGTGTAAGGAGCGCCTAAGAAAACGTAGGCATCCAACAAATGGGTTTAAACAAACGGGGTAGAGGGGTGCCTGGCTGGCTCAGTCGGAAGAGCATGGGGCTCTTGATCTCGGGGTCGTGAGTCTGATCCCCACCCTGGGTGCAGAGATTACATAAATAGATAAAACTAGAAAAAATATTTTAAAAATATAAACAAAGGGGGTAGAGCCAGTGAAAGCTCAAAAATTGTTAACCTTGAAAAAGAAAATAGCCAGTTATTTCAACAGCAAAAAAAAAAAAAGAAAAAAGAAAAATGGGTTTGTTCCAGAAAGCAGAGAATTACAACCTGGGACATGCAAGCTATGGCGAACCCACAGGTGAGTCCAACAGACGGAGGAGAGAAGCACTATTTTATGGAGAAAGAGGAGGTGGAAGCAGTTGTTTTGAATGCAAGTCCATCGAAAAAAAAGGAAGGGTTCGGTGTGATGTTAGTTTCTCCCTAGTTGAGTTGCAACGGTAGTCAATTTCTTTTTTTTTTTTTTATGTTTATTTTTGAGAGAGAGAGATAGAGAATGAATGGGGAAAGGGCAGAAAGAGAGGGACAGAGGATCCGAAGCGGGTTCCATGCTGACCACAGAGACCCAGACACGAGGCCCGAACCCGCGGACCGCAAGATCATGACCTGATCCGAAGTCGGGCTTACTGACTGAGCCACCAAGGCGCCCCAGGGTGGGGAGTCAATGTCTAATAGAAGATGCAATGTATATCTTTTCCTTTTGGGGCCTGTAACTGATCATTCTCTCCTGTTGAGGATTCTTCTGTTAGGGTCTATAATTGACAATTTCTTTCTGTCATTGACATTGAGTGGTATGCTTCTCCCTTATAGCCTTGCTATTTCACTTAAGGCAGCCGTCATAAGTGCCACACCCCATCCAGGAGACAGATGGCATAGTAGGCACAGGTTTGTATCCGTGGCCTTCCCACCCTCACCTTCCACCCCCAGGCCTCCAACTGCCACTCTGACGTTGGCACCACGTAGGTTGTTAACCTTAAAAATAAAACAGCCAACTATTTTACCAGCAAAAATAGGTTTAGTCAGGAGTAGCAGAGGATTGCAATCGGGAATAAACAAGCTTTGGCAAAGCCATAGGCAGGTCGGACAAACAACAGAGGGACATCATTTTGTGGAGAAGGAGGGAGTTGGGAGGGGGTGTTTTGAACAAAAGTCCGTTGGAAAGGAGCAAGAGTTCAGTGGATGTTGGGGTTCTCAGGGGCTGAGTCGCAGGGGTAGTCGGTTTCCTGTAGGAGACGCAATGTACATCTCTTCCTCTTGGGGCCTGTAATTGATCATTCTTTCCTCTTGAAGAGTCTTCTGTAAGGGGTCTGTAATTGATGATTTTTTTCCTGTAATTGACATTTCTGGTAGGCTCTTCCTACCAGTCCCTGTTTCCAGCATCCGCAGGTCCACTTTAATGAGGTTTCCTTTTATTAATTTTCACAAAGTAAATAAGAAGTAATCACGTCAGCTACGCGTTCTCAGAATCACTGATTTTTTTTTTAAGTTTCTTGAGAAACTGCGAACTGAATCACGTCTGATTCATGACTGTAGAACTATAGAAAATGTGCAGATCTGCTAGACAGCGTGAGTACCCTTAGCTGAAGTGGTGCATGTCCCTTTGGATGCGGTGGGCTGAAAGCTTAGAGATGATGTTTTGGGGAATTGGAGCAGTTGCCTTCTAAAAACACTAACGACCACCAAAATTTATTGAGCTCTCATGAGATGGCGGGCACTATGATTGCCCCGAGGCTCTCCACTGACTAAGAAACTGTCCCTTGCTCTAAGTGACCTCTGAAAAACTAGCCAGGGGGGGTGAAGCAAGCTCTTACCCAACCCCTAATTAACACGTGAGGTCTCTGTTGTTAGTATTTTAAGGATAGTCCTTTCTCTCAGGTGGGTAGTCTGGAAAAGACATTTGAATTAAAGAGACTAATGTGTACTTTGTACGTACCTCACTCCATGTATCCCAACTCCAGGAGAGAAAGCTAGAAAAGCCGGTGTCTGCTGCCCTCGTGTGGCCACATTTCACCCTTTGCTTTCAGCAACCACATGAGTATGCAATTCCCGCACTGGACTTGTGAAATTAAGAATTTTGGAGCATAAGGCTACAGTAGTAAATTCTGGTTTATCCTTTTTGAATTGAGGACCCTTCTTGTGACATTCTAAATTCCCTAAGTTTCTGTAATGTCCAAACTGGTAAAAAAAACAGTTCATGTCCAGGAGTTCTGTAAACAAATTTTGGAAACAATTTTGACCAATGTCTTAGCTATGAGCTAGGAAAATTATGAATAATTCCAACAAAATTTCAAATTGGTTGTTTCCAAGTCTTCTTCAGCTAACCTCTTCATGCTCTACCTGCTCCTTAAAAATCTGGTCTAGGGAGGGGCACCTGGGTGGCTCAGTCGGTTGAGTGTCTGACTTCGGCTTGGGTCATGATCTCACAGTTCGTGGGTTCGAGCCCCACATCGGGCTCTGTGCTGACTGCCAGCTCAGAGCCTGGAGCCTGTTTTGGATTCTCTCTCTCTCTCTGACCCTCCCCTACTCACGTTGTCTCTCTCTCAGAAAAAAAAAAAAATCTGGTCTAGGGAGGGGCGCCTGGGTGGCTCAGTCGATTAAGCGTCTGATTCTTGATTTTGGCTCAGATCATGATCTCACAGTGCATGAGATTGAGCCCCACATGGGGCTCCGTGCTGACAGCATGGAGCTTGCTTAGGATTCTCTCTTCTCTCTCTGCACCTCCTGTGCTCACTCTCTCAAAATAAATAAACTAAAAAATTTTTTTAAATTTGTTTTAGGGGTGCCTGGGTGGCCCAATCAATTAAGCATCAATTCTTGATTTCTGCTCAGGTCCTGATCTCATGGTTCATGAGTTCAAGCCCCGCGTTGAGCTCAGCATCAGTGCAGAGATTCACTGCCTGGGATTCTCTCTCTCTCCCTCTCTCTCTGCCCCTCCCCTGCTTATGCTCTCCTTCTCTCTCTCTCTTTCTCCCTCAAAATAAAGGAAAAAAAATACGTTCTAGAATAAGGTTAAGCTAAGCAAATGCATTTGCTCTTCTCCATACATTGGCCAACAACTGAATTACATTATTCTCCCATAATATTTCCCTTTCCTGGAACATTTACTTTATGCTTTTTACCACACCAATTCCTTTCACTCCAGAAAATGTCTACCCATGAATTCGTTTTTTCTGCACAGTGTTCCCAAACTCCACTCGGAAAACTTGATCAAGCCAATAATTTCAGCATCTTCCACCTGGAGGGGAAATAAAAACCCGAGACAGAGATAGAAAGAGACAAGAAGGATGACAGGGAAAACCTTTGCTATTTGTGTAGTCCCATATAAACTACTCAAAAGCCAGGACCACCTCTAGTCTTTCAATTTTGTCTTCTCCTACGCTATTTCAATGGTAGATAGATAATGGGTAGATTGACAGACAGATGAGAGAGAGAGAGAGAGGGGAGAGAGAGAGAGAGGAGAGACAGATGGAGAGAGGCTTAAATAATGAGAGGTTTATTATTAAATAATAAAAACACTATTATTTAAATCCACCTTTTCGAAGGAGAATTTTGTATTTTGAGATCAGGTGTGAAACATAATTGGAAAGAAAACCATTGCACACGGAATATGCTTCTATAAATGAAATTAGCTCAAAATATTACATTTGCAGATGTGTCTGTCTCTTCTGCTAAATGTCAGACACCCTGTATCTTGTGGGTAAGAAGAACCGTGTCTGTTTTGACTTAAAACAAAAAAAGCTTTATCAATGAATAATTTACATGCCACAAAATTCACCTATTTTGAATGCACAATTCAATGATTTTTTTTTAATTTATAGAGTTCAGAAACCATCAACACAATCCAGATTTGTTCGGTTTCTTTTTATACTTGATCTTAGCCAAAAGGCTGAGAAGTGATTGTTTGGGTTTTTTTTAGAGAGAGAGAGGGCACAAGTGAGTGAGGGGCAGAGAGAGAAAGAGAAAATCCCAGGAGGGGCAAAGCAAGGGAGAGACAGAGAGAGAAAGAGAGAAAGAGAAAGAGAGAAACAGGGCTCACCCAAAGCGGGGCTTGAGCTCACCTGAAGCAGAGCTCATGCTCAACAAAGCGGGGCTTGGGCTCACTGGATGTGGGAATCGAACTCGTGATCTGTGAGATCATGACCGGAGCCGAAGTCAGATGCTTAACTACTGAGCCACCATCGCTTTAAACCTATGTTTGCCACCCCCACTCCCCCTACCCAGCCCCAGACAACTATTCAACTGCTTTCTATCCCTACAGATTTCCCTTCTCTGGACGTTTCATACAAACAGAATCACATTTGTATGATATTTTGCCTCTTAGCATAATGTTTTGAGATGCAGCCATGCTATAACTAATATATATATATATATATATATATATATATATATATATATATATATATATACTAGTATCACTAGTTCATGTCTTTTTATTTTCCATTGAGTGGATATAAGGCAATTTGTTCATCCATCTATCAACCGATGGACATTTGAATTCTTTTCGCTTTTTGGCCATTACAAATAATGTTGCTATGACTATTGGCGTACAAGCCTTTGTGTGTTACGTTTTTATTTCTCTTGAGTAGATGCCTTAAGAATCACTGGATTTTATGGTAACTTTGTTTATTTAAGAAACTGTCAAATTGTTTCCCCAAAGGGATTGTCCTGTTTTAACATTCCCATCAGCAATCCATGAGCGTTCCGGCTTCTCAAAGCTTCACCAACATTCTTATGGGGATGAAGGAGTGTCTCCTTGTGGTTTTTATTTCCATTTTCCTGAAGATTAATAATATAGGGATTTTTCCTGCACTTACTGGTCATTTGGGTATTTTCTTTGGTGAAATGTGTATTCCAAACTTTTGCCCATTTTTAAATGAAAGGGATTTTTTGGTTTTCTTAATGTATTGATAGAGTTCTTTGTACATTTTGAACACAAATCTTTTGCCAGAAGTATGATTTACAAATATGTCTTCTGGCCTGTGGTTTGTCTTTCCATTTCCTTAACGGTGTATTTTCTTTTTAAGTTCATTTATCTTTGAGAGAGAGAGACAGACAGACAGACAGAGACATAGACAGAGCATGATCAGGGGAGGGGCAGAGAGAGAGGGAGACACAGAATCTGAAGCAGGCTCCAGGCTCTGAGCTATCAGCACAGAGCCCGATGTGGGCTCGAACCCACGAACCACGAGATCATGACTGAGCTGAAGTCCAACGTTTAACCGACTGAGTCACCCGGGTGCCCCTTTAACAGTGTATTTTGAAACACAAAAGCTTTCTAACTGTGATGACCTTCAATTTATCAATTTGCCCTTTCATGTATTGTGTCTCGTGTTACACCTGAAACATTTTTGCCTAATCCAATGTAAGCCACAATTTTCTTCCTTTCTTTTTTTTAAAGTTTTATAACTTTAGCACTTGCATTTAAATCTGTGACCCACTCTGAGTGAATTTTTGTGTATGTTGCAAGGTAAGGGTACATATCGATTGCATGTAGATATCCAATTGTCTTAGCGCCATCTGTTGAAAAGATTTTGCTTTGTCCATTGAATTTGTCTAGGCACCTTTGCCAAAAAATCAATTGACCATAAATATAATGGTTTATTTCTGGATCCTCAGTTCTGTACCATTGGCTGTCCTCGTGACAGGGCCACACTATCTTGATTACTGTAACATTATGCTTTTTTTAATCAGGAAGTGAAAGTCCTTCAACTCTGTTCTTCTTTTTCAAAAATGCCTTTGCTATTCTGGGTCCTTTTAGAATCAGCTTGTACGGTTCTGGGAGAAAAAAAACCCCAGTTGGGATTTTTATAAGAATTGAATTGAACCTATAGATCTATTTGCTATCTATACCGATCTAGAGATATATCTAACAGTACTTGGTTTTCTAATCCGTCAACATGGAATGTCTCTCCATTTACTTAGATGTTTAATTTCTCAACAATGTTTTGTATTTTCAGTGTACGTTTCTTTTGTTACATTGACTCCTAAATATTTTGTATCTTTGATGCTACTGTGTATAGATTCCTTTTCTTCGAGGGGTGCCTAGGTGGCTTAGTCGGTTAGGCATCCGACTTTCGCTTAGGTCATGATCTCGCGGTTCGTGGGTTCGAGCCCCGCGTCGGGCTCTGTGCTGACTGCCAGCTCAGAGCCTGGAGCCTGTTTCAGTCTGTGACTCCCTCTCACCCTCCCCTGCTCACGCTCTCTCTCTCTCTCTCCTACGGAGAAAAAAAAGAAAAAAGAATCCTTTTCTTCTATTTCATTTGCAGATTGCTCATTACTAGTGTATTGATCTTATATCCGGCAACCTTGTTCAACTTGTTTATTAGTTCTAGTAATTTTTTGTGGACACCCTAGGAATTTTTAAATACAGGATCATATCATCTACAAATTAAGATACTTTTACTTCCTCCTTTCCAATCTGGATGCTTTTAATTTTTTTCTTTGTCGCATGGGCTAGAACATCCAGTCCAATACTGAATAAAAGTGGTGCGGCAACAGTGAACATTCTTGCTTTGTTCCCAACTCAGGAAAAGCATTTAATTTTCATCATTAAGGATTATTTTAGTTGTGGGTTTTTCATAGATGCTATTTACCTAATTGAGGAAGTTCCTGCCTATTACTAGTTTGCTGAGAGGTTTTGTGTTTTGGTTTTTAAAATCATGATTGGGTGTTAGATTTTATCAAATGTTTTTTCTGTACTTATCGAGATGAAAGTGTGTTTTTTTTAATCCATTATCCCACTAATATGATTTATTATATAAGTAGATTTTCAGATGATAAATCAGTTTTGCATTTTTGAAATGAATTCCACCCCATCACAGTTTATTATATGTTGCCAGATTTGGTCTGTTAATATCTTGTTAAAGATGATTACGTTCACGTTCATGAAGGACGTTTGTCAGTATTTGTTCATTTGTTTTTTCCTGTGCTGTCTTGGTCTGGCTTTGGTATCAGGGTGTTACTGTTCTCATAGAATGAGTTGGGAGGTTGGGACGCCTGGGTGGCTTAGTCAGTTGGATGTCAGACATTGGCTCAGGTCATGATCTCGCAGTTTGTGAGTTTGAGCCCCGTGTCAGGCTCTTTATTGACAGCTCAGTGTCTGGAGCCCACTCCGGATTTTGTGTCTTCCTCTCTCCTGCACTTCCCCCACTTTCACTCTGTCTTTCTGCAAAAATAAATAAGCATTTTTAATTTTTTTTTAATTTTTAAATGTTATTTATTTATTTATTTATTTCTGAGAGAGAGAGACAGCATGAGCAGGGGAGGGTCAGAGAGAGAGGGAGACACAGAATCTAAAACAGGCTCCAGGCTCTGAGCTAGCTGTCAGTACAGAGCCTGACGCATGGCTCGAACCCATGAACTGTGAGATCATGATCTGAGCCGAAGTCAGACGCTCAACCGGCTGAGCCATCCAGGCACCCCAATAAATAAGCATTTTTAAAAAATGAGTTAGGAAGTATTCCTTTCTCCGTTTTCTGGAAAAATTGGTGAGAGTCGATGTTAATTCTTCTTTATATGTTACACAGAATTCAACAGTGAAGCCATCTGAGCCTGGACATTGCTTCACAAGCAGAACTGTCATCACTAATTCAGGGCCCTTACTTATTATAAGTCTATTTAGATTCTCTATTTCTACTTGAGTCCACTTCGGTGATTTGTGTGTTTCTAGCAATTTGTCTATTTCATGTATATTTCCTAATTTTTTGGCATAAAGTTGATCATAGTGTTCTCTAACAGTTCTTTTAATTTCTGTTAGATCAATAATGATTCCTTTTTCATCCCAGATTTCGAAAATTTGTGCCTCCTCTCTTTTTCTTGGTCTCACTAAAGATTGTTAAAATGCGTGGACTGAGGGGCGCCTGGGTGGCTTAGTCGGTTAAGCGTCCGGCTTTCGCTTAGGTCATGATCTCACAGTTCGTGGGTTCGAGCCCCGCATCGGGCTCTGTGCTGACTGCCAGCTCAGAGCCTGGAGCCTATTTCGGAGTCTGTGTCTCCCTCTCTCTCTGATCCTACCCTGTTCACACACTCTCTCTCTCTCTCTCTCTCTCTCTCTCTCTCTCTCTCTCCTAGAAATAAAATAAAAATACTAAAAAAAAAGATTGTTAAAATGCGTGGACCTTTTCCAAGAACCAACTTTTGGTTTCACTGATTTTCTTTATAGTTTTGTTGTCGTAATTTTTCTATTTCATTTAATTTGCGCTCAAATCTCTGTTACATTCTCTCTTCTGTTTGCTTTGGATTTAGTTTGCTCTTCTTTTTCTAATTTCTTAAGGTAGAAGCTTAGGTTATTGATTTTTTTTCCTCATATAGGTATATAAGCTGTAAAACATTTCCCTAAGCACTGCCTTAGTCACATCCCATAAATTTTGATATGTTGTGTTTTCATTTTCTTTCACTTCAACATATTATTAAATTCCTTTTGTAATATTTTTTCACTCATGAGTTACTTAGTGTGTTATTTAGGGGTGCCTGGCTGGCTCAGTTGGAAGAGCATGCGACACTCAGTCTCAGGGTTGTGAGTTCAAGCCCAACATTGGGTGTGGGGCTGACTTTAAAAAAAAAGAAGTAGAAGTGATGGGGCGCCTGGGTGGCTCAGTTGGTTGAGCTCATGACTTTGGCTCAGATCATGATCTGACGGTTTGTGGGTTTGAGCCCCGAGTCGGGTTCTGTGCTGACAGCTCGGAGCCTGCAGCCTGCTGTGTGTGTGTCTCTCTCTGCCCCTCCCCTGCGTGCACTCTCTCTCTCTCTTTCAAACATAAACATTAAAAATTTATTAAAAATAAAATAAAATATACAGTATTTTATATTTACCTACATATTTACTTTTTCTGGAACTTTTAATTTCTTTGGGTGAATGAGAGTTACCATTTAGTGTCATTTCCTGGCAACCTGAAGGACTTTATATTATAAATTCTAGAAAAATACATTTGTCTGTGAAGAAAAATAGGATTGTTTTGGCTTTCCAAAATACCAAGCAACCCAACCTAGAGGCAGGAATAACGATCAAATGGGAAGAGCAAAAATATTTTATTTGTATCCATTAATTCCAAGAATACTCATATTCATGTGGTGTCTACAGATATTATGGAAAATGTAAGTATGAGGTGCCAACAAGGTCTTGGGTTACCAGCTCCTCCTCCTCCTCCAACCGGTGTGAGAGTAGGTTGGAGATTCCTTTTCATTTTCTTTTAAATTTTTTAATGTTTTATTTATTTTTGAGAGAGAGATAGAGACAGCATGAGCAGGGGAGGGGCAGAGAGAGAGAGAGAGAGAGGAGACACCGAATTTGAAGCAGGCTCCAGGCTCTGAGCTAGCTGTCAGCACAGAGCCTGACGCGGGGCTCGAACCCACAAGCCGTGAGATCATGACCTAAGCTGAAGTCGGACGCTCAACCTACTGAGCCCCCCAGGCGCCCCCAAAACATACTTTTTAAAAAAGGATCTCCATGGGACACCTGGGGGGCTCAGTTGGTTAAGCATCCGACTTCGGCTCAGGTCATGATCTCACGGCTTGTGGGTTCGAGCCCCGCATCAGGCTCTGTGCTGACAGCTAGCTCAGAGCCTGGAGCCTGCTTCAAATTCGGTGTCTCCTCTCTCTCTCTCTCTCTCTGCCCCTCCCCTGCTCGCATTCTGTCTCTCTCAAAAATAAACAAAATTAAAAAGTTTTTTCCATAAGGAAAACGCAAGGCTCACATGGCTTGCTTGGTGAATTTTATCAGGGAGCTAAGGGAGAACTGACACAAACTTCCAAAGGAAAAGAGCTCCTACAGAGAAAAGAGGGAGGGAATCTTTTCCAGCTTATTCTAGGAGATCAGCATTACTTTGATCAAAGAGCTGGCAAGAAAGGAAAATGCAATTCAATGTTTTTCAGTCTATTCTAAATGAAAGGCTAGTAAATTAAGTCCATAAATATATCAAAAGATAATAGGTTATTACTAAACTGGGTTTGTTCTGGAAATGGAATATTTGTAAATCAATGAATACAATATACACTGATAGAACACTGTTACACTGATAGAATAAAAGAAAAATCACATGTCACTAGATACAGAAAAGGCATTTTTGAATGCTTTTTAAAATTCATTCTTAAGAGGGAGAGACAAAGCATGAGCAGGGGAGGGGCAGGGAGAGAGGGAGACACGGAATCCGAAGCAGGGTGTCTCTCCCTGCCCCGCCCCTGCTCATGCTGTCAGCCCAGAGCCCCATGCAGGGCTCAAATCCATGGACTGTGAAATCCTGACCTGAGCTAAAGTCAGACACTTAACCGACTGAGCCACCCAGGTGCCCCAGAAAAGGCACTTTTAAAATGCAACATCCATTCATATTATTTTTTAAATAGTTTATTGTTAAGTTGGTTTCCATATAACACCCAGTGCTCATCCCAAGTGCCCTTCTCCATTCATATTAAAGCCTCTTTGTGAACCAAGGATAGAAGGAAACTTTCTTAAACTGATACCTGAGAGCTACAGAAATTCTATAGCAAGGATTCTTCTTCCAAATAGGACAGGCTAGCTCATCTTATACTATTTCTTTGGCTGATAGAAACTATAAAAGGTAGATAAACTACTCAAAAAATCCTCAGCTTTTTAAAGGCGTCAGATAGAAAATCAAGGAAACTAGGGGCGCCTGGGTGGCTTAGTCGGTTAAGTGTCCAACTTTCGCTTAGGTCATGATCTCGCGGTTCATGGGTTCGGGCCCCGCGTCGGGCTCTGTGCTGACTGCCGGCTCAGAGCCTGGAGCCTGTTTCAGTCTGTGACTCCCTCTCTCTCTGACCCTCCCCTGCTCACTCTGTCTCTGTCTCTCTCTCCTAGAAATAAATAAAACATTAAAAAAAATTTAAAAAAAAAAAAGAAAATCAAGGAAACTACTCATTAGAGAGGTCCAGATGATTAAGTGAAGAGAAACGCACTGATATGAGCTGCTTCATTTTCCCTTGAAACATGTCAATTTTTTTGTAATGTTTATTTATTTTTGAGAGAAAGAGAGAGAGAGAGAGAGAGAGAGAGAGAGAGAGTGTGTGTGTGTGTGTGTGTGTGTGTGTGTGTGTGTGTTAGAAGGAGAGGAGCAGAGAGAGAGGGAGACACAGAATCTGAAACCTGCTCCAGGCTCTGAGCTGTTTATTTTTGAGAGAGACAGAGTGTTAGTGGGAGATGGGCAGAGAGAGGGAGACACAGAGTCTTAAACAGACACATGTCGATTTTAAGCTGTATGGAACCAAGCTAAAGACCAGAAAATGGTCATTCACACTATGAGATGTCTCGTGAAGTAGGGCACAGGAATCGGATTTACTTCTAGCTACTAAGGTAGTCAGTAACTTCAAGGTCAAGATCCAACCAAAAAAGGATCCACAGAAAATAGAGCTGCAAACAGTGGGCGGGCGGAGTTCAATTTCTAAGCCACACAAGACAAGAGGTCATGAAGTCGAGCAGAAAGCAGCAAGTAAAAGGCTAAAAAGTTAAGCAGAGCTTTTAGAAACCTCATAGTGAGAGACAAAAATCAGAGATCAAGGTGTGTCAGGGTTTCAGGTAAAAATCCCGAACGGCTTTGTCCTAGGAAGGGCAAACCAGATACGGATGAGGCCTCATGAAGATAAAAAAGAGCCTCAAATCATCTGATCCCTTGATGGGATCAGGGTCATCTGCTTCTACTATATAGGGCTGCCGGAAAAAAAGTAAATTATTTCTGGAAGATTACATTATCCAGAGAAATCTTTTAAAAACTTATCATATACAATTTCTGGTGTTCAAAAAAAAAAAAAAATCACAGGCTGCTAGGAGTCAGATAAAGGAAACCAAGATAAAACATGATACAAATAAATCCACCAGCAATCCAAATATGTGAGTTATCAGACACAGACTTAAAGAAAAACTATGATTACTGGGGCACCTGGATGGCTCAGTCGGTTGAGTGGCTGACTTCACTTCAGGTCATGATCTCATGGTTTGTGGGTTGAGCCCCGCATCGGGCTCTGTGCTGACAAATAGCTCAGAGCCTGTAGCCTGCTTCGGATTTTCTATATCCCTCTCTCTCTGCCTCTCCCCTGCTCATGCTCTGCCTCTCAAAAGAGAATAAATGTAAAAAAGGGTTTAAAAAAAAAACTATGATTACTATGTCAAGAAATTAGGTGACAAAATTCTATTAGAAGGAATCAAATGGAAATTCTAGAACTGAAAACAGAGCTTAAATTAAGCACTAATAAATGTTAGATGCAGCATAATAGAAGCTTAGTAAACAGGAAGATAGTAGAAAATGTCCAGGCTAAAACACTGTGAAAAAAAAGTAAAAAGAATGGAAAGAATGTAAGAGACACGGAACACGGTGGAAAGATCTGATATATGTTTAATTGGAAAGGATACGAATTTGAAGAGATGTCAAAATTCACAAAAGATATCATGCCATTGATTCAAAAAGCTCTACTAATGTAAAGCAGAATGAATACAAAGGGAATCAGAACTAGGCAAATCAAAATCAAACTGCTGAAAACAAGAGAGAATAAAAGGAAAATCTAACTGCGGCCACAGAAAGAAAAGGCACATCACCTTCAAAGAAGAAGAAAATAAAACTGGCAGCTGACATTTTGACGAATGCAGTGAAAACCAGAACACAAAGAAGTGGTGTTTTTAAATTTTTTAACATTTATTTATTTTTGAGAGACAGAGAGTGAACAGGAGAAGGGAAGAGAGAGAGAGAGAGAGAGAGAGAGAGAGAGAATCCTGAGCAGTTTCCATGCTGTCAGCGCAGAGCCCGACACCAGGCTCAAACCACAAACCATGAGATCCTGACCTGAGCTGAAATCAAGAGTCAGATGCTTAACTGACTGAGCCACCCAGGCCTGGGTGTCCTGAAGAGAGTTCTTAAAGATAGAAAATCACGATCCTTAAAAAAACAGGAGTGCAAAAGGGAGTGAAGAGTACTGGAAAGAGAAAGTATGTGGGTAAATCTGTATGAACACTGTGTTAATTACATTGCGTTGAGAGGCATAAAATATACATAGAGTTAAAATGCAGGTGAACAACAGGACACAAGGGAAGCTAGGCTGGAGGAAAACCATTTCACATCACTGAATTCTGGAGGAAGCAGGAAAAGGATTAATGTACAGAGACTAATGAATCAGGGGTAGATGTTATAATCGCTAGGATAACCCCAAAAGTATACTTAAAAACTGCAAGAGCAGAAGCTCGCTCAGCTCTTGCCCAGGGCTCGTCCTCTGGACCTCGCTCCTCCGCGTGCCCTCAGGGTGTCCCCGATCAGATTAGGCCTGCGACCTGGGGCCTGCCGAGGGAGGAGTCCCAACTGGGTTCAGAAGGTCCACCTGCCGGTATGGTTGAATCGCACTGTACAGCGCATGCCGACCTGAGCACCTGACGCCACGGTGTGTTGTGGGGTCTCCAAGGCTGTCATCAGGCTTGAAGGTTCCCTGGGGCTCAGAAAAGCTGTTCTGCTTCTCAGAGTCCTGGGGGTCCTTCTGAGCTGTTTTCTACGCGGTGATGACTTACTGCACTTGATGCGTGCAGAGGAGAATCAGCAACGGGAAAGGGCGCGTGGAGGACGTCCAGGAAAAACCCGTCCTGACAGCTCCCTTGCTTTCTCCCAAAGGCGTCACTCGGGTCAGTGCCCAATTCTCCCAGGAACGCTGGGTCGCGGAAGCTGCTAAGCGCTGCCGGGAGGGGAGCTTAGTCAAGCCTTGGGGGCCAGGGATTTTACGGAAGGTCGCACAGGCACCGCGTGACCGACCCAGCAACTCGGTCCGCAGCCCCCACGCGTCAAATGAACACAGCAGGGCCCAGGGCCTCACACATAAACAGCTGTTCACAAGTCACACTCTTTGTACAAACAACTTGGCCAGACTGGAATGGCGATGCCTGGAATCCAAACAGTCTTCCTAGGAAGAATGTGACCGAGGCTTAGCGGGGGTCTCCGGGGAGCCAGGCAAGGACCAGCCCTCTGAGACAGGAGTGTCCTTGGAACGTATGCGGCTTGAGCAATCCAGGCCTCCTAGGTTTACACTCCGACAATGACTTTTCGCTTGAATAGAAGCCTAATTGCCGAAGTGAAAAACCCCGTTGTCAGTGGCGAGCGTGCTGACCGCGGGTGAAGAGTGGAACCAGGGCTCGGCACAGTTGTGCAAGAAGGCGGCAAAGAGGAAGTCCGCGCGATGGGAAGGGACAGGAAGGGCGCCGGCACGCTAGCTAGTGTGCACGAGAGAACACTGTAAACTGCCACCGCGTACCAGGTGCCTGCTGTGAGCGAAGGCCTGGGTTGGGACACTAAGATGTGCCCTACATCAATCACAACAGCCATGTAGGCAGAGGGTCTTTCAGCTGTGAGCCAAGGGGCCAGAGGGTGGTAAGGACAAGCCTTCCCCCCCACGGACTGATACATCCCAGCAGCGCCGGCACAGGATGCACTGGGACAAAACGTGGCATGCTGCCAGTTCCGCAATGACAAAGTCGCGCTAGAAATGCTGGCATTGCACGAGGAACGCATGTGTGTCCTGCGCCGGGCCCCATCCCAAACAAGAAGTCTTCTTTCACTTCTTTTACCCTGTGTGGTCAGGGTACGGGGAGAGTCTGACCAGGGCCAAAGGCCGGGTCGTTCTGCAGCCGGGGGACTGTCCGCTGTCCGTGGGACGCTATCCTGGTACTTCTGCAGCCTCCTGGCACTGATGTCTGAAAAGGGTAGCAGGTCACCCGTCCCATAGAAATGAGCAGGACTGGTCTCTCGAAGCCTGGCCATCACTTCCAAACGACCAGGAACTTACACTAGGGGACAACACCCACTCACACGGCTGCGGGCAAACAGGCTCCTCTCCTGGGACTCCTCCACTCAAGTGAGGCTTGCACACTCACTCCCCAGAACTGTGGGGTGTAGGCGTGGGCTCGGATTCGTCCAACCCCCGCCCCCCGGGAACGCCAGTTACACGAGGGGAAAGGCGACAGGGGGGTGGTGGGGAGAGCAGTCAGTATGTTACACTGAACACCGCGCACACGTCTGACGGTTGCGCGACGGTTTGTCCCGCGCCTCTCGCATCAGGGCCGGGCACCTGCTGGCTCCAGAACAGAAGGAAGCGGGTGGATCCGAGCCCGGACCTGGCGGTGCCGGGACCCAAGGGTTCTGCTTCGTGACGGGCAGCTGCGTGGGCAGACACACATGGGCCTCTCTCCCCAGACCGCGGGCAGGAAACACAACTTGGCTCAGGGACACGCAGGGCCTTCTCCGCGGGCCGCGCTGCCCCCGGCGGGCACGGCCCCCGACACGCCCTGCTGCTCTGCGCAGTGTTCCCGAAAGGCAAAACCCAGACTCTCCCCGGACGCCCCGGGGCCCAGGAGCTGGAGTAACACGATTTATTTCAGGAGAATCGGGCCTCGGGGCTTCCCCGACGGCGCGGACTGCCGGCCCCCAGTCCCGCTCCCGGGCGCTCTCCGGGGCCACCTCCCCGAGGAGCCTGACCTCCGCTCTCTGACCCCGCGGAGGCCCGGTTCCCAGGCGCGGGCCCCGCCCCCAAGATGGCCGCGCCCGTGGGCCGCTGAGACCCGCAGCAGCCGCGCCAGCCGTTCTCGTCCCGAGAGGCGGGAGGGCCGGAGAGCGCGGCCTCGGGGGACGCAGGGGGCGAGGTAGATGGCGCGGGAGAGGGCGCCTCGGGCTCGGAGGCGGCGGGGCCGGGGCCGCTGCGACCGTCCGCCGGCCCCTCCCCGCCCGGACACGCCATCCCCGGCCTCCGGTGCGACTCGTCGCGGACAACGGTCTCACGCTCCAGTCGGGACACCGTGCCCCAGACGAACCCACTCGGGATCGCCGGCCGCGAGGCGGGCGCCAGGGCCGGAGAGCGCGGCCGCCGACGCCCAGCAGGGGCGAGGTAGATGGCGCAGGAGAGGGCGCCTCGGGCTCGGAGGCGGCGGGGCCGGGGCCGCTGCGACCGTCCGCCGGCCCCTCCCCGCCCGGACACGCCACCCCCGGCCTCCGGTGCGACTCGTCGCGGACAACGGTCTCACGCTCCAGTCGGGACACCGTGCCCCAGACGAACCCACTCGGGATCGCCGGCCGCGACTCGCGCCATCTTGGCCGCCGGCCGCCGACGCCCCCGGAGCAGCTGCTGCGCGTGCGCCGCGCGCCGACCTCGGGCTGCGGGGCGCCGGCAGCGGAAGTGCTCTGCTGACCCGAGGGCGGGGCGGGGCCGCGCGGGTTGTTGTGATCCGCCTGGGCGGCCGGGTTCTGGGAGTCAAGTGCGGGGACGTGGAGCGGGCACAGGCTGCAGGGGAGGCGGGGAGAGGGGTTCGCACCCCTGCGACCTCGGGGCCCTGGGCTGAGTGTGGGCGGCGGGCCGCGGGCCACAGCCGATGATGCTGTCATTGAGTCTTCGGGTCAGAGTCGGCGGCCGTTTGCTGAGCGTCTGGTCCGTGCGAGGCGCCCTTGGGGTGCACGGCAGTCTTACCGAGGGCAGTGAGTGGGTTTTACGATGGTCTTCCTTTTATTGCGAGAAAGCGAGAACAGAAAGGCTCGTAACCTGCCCAGAGTCACACAGCCTGGAATCCCAGGGAGGGCCTTCTTTCCTTCCCCTGCCGGCGCCTATGCGGGTCTAGTTCACGTTCCCGAAATGTATCAAGTCCCAGCTCGCTGAGCGCCTTCCCCGCTAGAACACAGCGCCCCCGGGTGGAGAACTCGGATTATTTTGTTCACTGACTTAGGTGCAGCACGTGGGACAGGCGCCTAAGGCGCTGGACTTTTTCACTGAAGGAATCAAAGTGACAGAGCAGGCGACCGGTTCGATTGCACAGCTCGGGCCCTTATGGAATGAGCAGTGCTTAGTCCCTGAATGGCAACGAGGACAGGGGTGCTGCGGCCGTGGTCCTAGCGGGAGATGCGTCCTCTCTGGATGCTTCGTCCTGCATCCTTGGGAAGCAGAGAGCTCTTAGGAGAGTCCTAGGAGGAGGGGCTTCAGCCCAGACCCTGAGCCCAGGGCCTGGGGAGGGGGCTCACACGACAGCCCCAGAGCTCAGAGCCCAGGCCTGAGGGAGGAGGCCCGCAGGACAGACTGACCCCAGGGCAGAGTGTGGCGGCCTATAGGACAGCGGGGGAAGAAGAGCTGGACCGCAGTGGCCTCTGTCTGTCCCCCAGGTGACAGAGGGCATGCCCACGTGGTGACGGAAGCAGTTGGCCCCATTGGAAGAGAGGGTGGAAATGTACAGACGGATGGAGGGACCCTGCCACAGGGAGGGGGCCACTGTCGGGCCTGCAAGGGCGGGACGAGGCTGACGGGGCGCAGGCGGGCAGCGAGGGGCGGCGGGCACCGGGCGGCAGGGTCCGTGGTTTCCGGCTCTTCCGGACCAGCGGTGCTGCGCTCTTCACCTCCCACCCCGCCCCCTGCCGCCCCTTCTCCAGCCCTGGTGTGTGTCCTGCAAACCGCACCCAGATGTCCCTGTCCTCCAGATGCTGCTCAGGGCCTGTCACCTCTGGGGCTCCGCGTAGTCACATTTCACTTCCCTTTTATTAGGAATAAAATACCCAGTCGGAATGCAAGCGTGCGAAACAAGAGCACTGAACTCTCCAGAGAGAAGCAGGGTCACCGTGTTAGCCAGGCTCTCGTGCACCGCGGTGTCACAGGACGTTCAGATCACCGAGCACATGAGGAGGCCGGAATTGGCTTTGTCATAACCACTCTCAGCTAAGGTACCAGCTGAAACCGGATCCCACCGCATCCTGGTGCCGCATCCCCACCCCAGGTCATGTCCAAGGCCCACAGGATCCTCTCCCTGTCGGAAGGGACTGGGTGAGAGCACCCGGGTATGTGTGCATGTCATCCTCCCCAGGGAGCAAGGGGATTGTCCTTAGGTGGGTGGGGACGGTCGCCTGGCTGAACGCGCTGACCCTCAGGCCCTAATTCTGTCTTCCTAGATCCACGCCTTTGTCCCGCGCAGCACAGGACGGCCATGTCCCAGGTGAGCTCCTGATTGACCCCTCCTTTGCGTTCAGTGACCTTGAGGCAGCTTTGGGGCCCCCATCTCGTTCCCTCGACGACTCGGTTCCTCCCTTCCATTGCACAGGCTTTCTGTTCTCGCGGTAATCCGCCCGCGTCCTCCAGTCCTTCCCACCCCCAGCACAGGGAAACGAAAACACAAGAAAAGAGAGCAGGAAAGGAAGTTCTCGTGTACGTCTTGCTCTGGGACTCGCTCCCCCTCCGTGTTTGGAGAAGCTCGTTGAAGTTCAGGGTCTCCTGGTCTTTTTTCATCGTTTCCCGGGCTCCTCACTGTTTGCTTTTTCATCCTGTCCGACACCCATGCTCGCCGTTGTCTGTGCGCGAGAGCCTAGTTAAAACACCGTTTCTCCTCCCCCGGTGTCCCCCTTGTCCTCGGACAACGCGCCGGTAGCAGTTGGGTGATGGCGCGGGCTAGATGCGTCTGCGTGCGTTTCGTTCACTGAGAAGAGAAACACGTGCGGTGTTGGGCGTGAGTTTACTTTGGATTGCTTCCTTCTTCACATACTACAGCACTTCTGGTCCTTTCCATGAAAATGATTCTGTTTCCCCGTGTGTGGGATCAACCTCAGACGTCTCCACATCACCACGCTTGGCGTTTCGGGCCAGGTGACGCTGTGCTGGGGACGGCGGCTGTGTGCGTTGCTGAACAGTTGACAGTGTCACTGCCCTCGACCCGCTTGGTGGCAGTGTCCTCACCCACTCCCCGTTGTGACAATGAAGAGTTCCGACAGGCAGGGCCACAGGTTCCCCAGAGGACTGTATCACCCCCAGGGGGCACCCCATTCACAGAAATGGCGACGTGATGTTCCACTGGCCGGAAACACCATTCCGTGTTTGCCTTTCTGCCCGGGGTGGACATTGAAGATGCTCTCATCCTTTGACCCAGGACTGATGCAGCGGCTCTTCCCGGGTACGTTGCACGGCCATGTGAGGGTGTCCGGTGTGCAGGATGGCTTCCTAGAGGTGGGCGTTCTGGGGCAGGGCCGAGTGCACCTGGAATTCCCACCGCTCAGGGCCTCGGAGCCACGCGTCCCCCTGGGCTCGGCGGTGTGGTCACGGTCCCTAACCCCTGAGCTGCCTCGGGGGAGGGGTGACGAGGGGGCGACGGAGACCTCCTGCCGGGGACACATGCCTGTCCCTGCCCTTCTCTTGGCCTTTCCTGCCTGGTCTCCCTCTGCAGAGCTGAGGACACTGCGGTCACGTGCGGGCTCCTGGGGCCTGTGGGTGCCAGGTGTCTCCCAGACTTTACGACCGGCCACGGTGGGTGGGACAGGACGGGGTCCAGAGTATACAAGGGGCGGGGGGCCGGGGGGTGAATATCACCGTCAGGTAGGAATCTGGACACTTAGAAAGCTGAGTCGTGTTCGGGAGACAAGACCAAGCAGACTTTCCCTGTTTACCTCCGTCAGCTGACCCGGTCAGAGTCCCACCCTCCTGCTTCCGGTCCTCCGTGTCATGAAGGGTCAGCCCGGCTTAGAGTCCGGTCCCCGAGGGAAGAGCCCAGCGCAGCCGCCCTCGGTGCAGGGAGGAGCCCGGTCCTTCCCCACGGTGTCTGTCTGGCCTGTGACTGCAGTGTGTCCCCCTCACCGTGACACAGAGCACAGTGCCCCTGGCAGTGGCGGTCAGCGGGCCACACAGCTGTGTGTCTGCCACGCCCGCGGGGGTCCTGCCCTTCCCTCTAACACTGTCCGCCTGGAGACGGTGCCGGGTGCCGTAGACGAAGGGTCGGTCCCACAGGACTGCCACCTCTCGTACACCTCAGCGGAATACAGCCCCGAGTCGGAGGCTGTCCCCTGTGCGTTTGACCAACCGGCTGTAGATCAGAGGTACCGGTGATCCTGTCCTTGGATCCGATTATCTGCTAGAATGGCTCTGGGGACTCAGGAAACTGCTTAGTTACACCGACCAGTTTATTACGGGAAAGAATGTAGGATGCAGATGAGCAGACAGCAGGGCGCGGTCTTGGGGTCCCGGGCAAAAAGCAGCTGTCCCTGTGGTGTGGCAGGCATCGTTGTCCCGGGATGGCCTGCCGGGAAGCTCCCTCTCCCTCCCCCCCCCACCCCGTGCCGCTAGGGATCATGCAAGCTTCGTAAGACACCTGCGCTCCCGTGGTAACTGCATGTGCAGCCCCCCAACCTGCACTGGGAGTCGCCTCATCAGAGCAAGAGGTGCTCCCTGTGTTCTGCTCACCTGGGGACTTCCAGCGACTGCAGGAGCCCGCACCGGGGACCAGGAGGCGAGGCCGGGAGACGGTTTCTGTTACTTCACAGTCCTGACACCATAGCTGTGTGGGGAGCGGGTCTCCTGGCTCAGGGTCCCCTGCGGAGCCTTCTCTGCCGGCCCCACGCAGACCGGCCTCCTTTCTCTTCTCTGTTCCCTCCGCTCCCTCCCCCGCTGCCCTCAGAGGAAAGGAGCACCCCTCCCCCCCCCCACCGGCTACCCTCCCCTTCATCTGTGCGTTTGTAGGTGTGGTTCTGCATCTACTAGGCTCCGCTCCTGCGCTCCCAAAGTATTTTTATTAATTCTTATGTCTTCTGGACTTCCCTACTCCTCTGTATTCATTACATGAGTTCAAAGGTTGCATTTCTAGGGTATGGTGTATTAACCGCTCATCTGTTTCTTTATAAAGGTTAAAATAACTTTAGTCTCGTAAACGCTCTGCATACTGGACTGTCCCAAATAGCATAGGATCAGCAAAGAAGATGTGTGCAGATGATAGCAATGCAGCGTCGTGTTTAAGAACGTGGATGCGGGGGCACGTGCGTGACTCAGATGATTAGGCGGCCAACTGGGGCTCAGGTCCCGATCTCGCGGTCCGTGGGTTCAAACCCTGTGTCGTACTCTGTGCTGAGAGTTTGGAGCCTGAGCCTGCTTTGCATTCGGTGTCTCCCTCTCTCTCTGCCCCGTCACCACTTGTGCCCATTCTCTCTCTGTCCTCCAAATTAAAAATTTTTTAAAAACATAATAAAAAACAGGGATGTGGATGGGACACTGGGGCGGCTCAGCCCGATGAGTGTCGGTCTCTAGTTTCAGCTCAGGTCACGTCCCAGGGGCGCGAGCTCGAGCCCCAGTGTCTGGCTCCGCACCGGGCATGGAGTCTGCTTGGGACTTTCTTTCTCTCTCACCCCGCTCTTGACCCTGCTTGCTCCCGTGCTCACTTTCTCTCTTTCTATTTAAAAGCAACAAACTAAAAGGAGGGTGTGGAAAGCAGAAGGCCCGTATCCTCCACCCGCATCCAAGCTGAGTGACCCTGCGCAAGTGACGTTACCCTCTGTGTGCATTGCTGTCCTCGTCGGTCAGGGTCTCCTGGGGCGGTGGCGGCGATACAGAACCTCCAGCACGAGAGGAAGATTAGGAGGGTACCCGCCGGCCCGTCTGCAGGCTGGGCTCTGGGCTAACGACGAATGTGCAGTTAAAGGATTCGTTGACCTTCAGGGACGTGTCTGTAGATTTCACCCTGGAGGAGTGGCAATATCTGGACTTGGCTCAGAAGACCGTGTACAGGGACATCATGCTGGAGAACTGCAGCCACCTGGTCTCTGTGGGTGGGGGACTGCGCCCCAGCGTGACCAGACCTCAAGCACACCAGTCCCCTCTGCTGGTACCTTCTCAGGGGCATGGGAGGCCCCGGACGAGTTCGGGCCTAAGGCTCATGGTCAGGAAGTCAGAGCCCTGTTTGCAGCGCATGGACTGTCAGCTGTCACCCAGTCTGTGCTGCAGCGTGCTGAGGGGCACAGCTGTCCCCCGGGGCGGGCACCCAGGCCAGACCGCCTTTGATTGGCAGGGCTCCGTCTCGGTGCTGGAACCCACGGGGCATCAGTAACCGAGTCCTGTGTCGTGTCCCCTCCTCGGGACACCTGGTAGCCAAGCACGATGCGGTCAGCAGATGGGGACAAGGGGAAGAGGCCGGGACGGCAGAGGGAGAGACGCCACGCGGCACCTTCCGGGGGAGCAGGCGCTGGGCCAGTCAGGCCAGGGGCGCTGGTCAGTCAGTGAGAGCCTGGCGTCGGGGGCCCGGCGGGGAGCCTTGTCCAAGCCCCTAGACCCGGGGACGCAACGTGGGTTCAGTGAGACGAGCTGCTGTACCATCCACGTGACATCCCCTGGATAGCCGAGGCAGGACCCAGCCTCCCCCTTCCGCTCCCCCTGCTTCTGGAAGCTTGCAGGACGCGTCCTCTGTCTCGGGCATGTGTATGTTCCCAAGAGGAGATGCGGGCGGAGCGCGATGGCTCTTCTTTCTCTCCTGCATGTGGACCCTTCACACTGACACCCGGAGTCTCCTTCGGCCTCGGGGGATGACCCTGCCTGCTCACGTGTAGGCGGCGTGGACCCAGAGCTTTGCCAGTGACCGTCAGCTTGGCCAGGCAGGCGGCCACCGAGGCCGTGTCTGTGCGCATGTTGTGCAGACAATGTCGGCCTTCACACGACCGTGTCCTCAGGTCCTGAGTCTCTCCAGCCCTGACGCAACCCCGCCTGTCGTCAGGTTGCTGCTCATGTCAGTGCTTGCCTCCCCCTCACCTGTGTCCTGTGTCATCTCTTTATTCACTGAGGACACAGGAGAACCCGAGGGGACGTTTCCCCTCGCGGCTCACTCCAGGGCGCGCTGGCCTCTCCCTTGTTCTTTGCGGGGGGTGGGTTCAGGTGCTTTCGCTCTGGGCCCCTCGTGGGACCCGCACACTCTTCAGATGCCGCTCTTCCTCTGTGTCTTGCCCCACGCTCGGCAGACACCCCTGCACCCATTTGTGGGGCATCCGTGCGGATCGGGGCTCCCCCACATGCCCTGGGTACCGGCAGCCGGGCTGGAAGCAGATGGTCACGCCCTGGGGTCCCCCTCAGGTTCACGGGTGACATCTGCTTTGCAGCTGCTGCGTGGACCCCGGGGGCAGAGCCCTGGCCATACTGGCCGCTGGCCCGGCCGAGCCCTCATGTCCCCTGACGGCTTCTCCCGGCCCGTGACCACTGGGCTGTGCACCGACTCTCTCAGGGCCTCTCTAGTACTTTCTCCGTGGGCGCCATGTGTACGTGGAACGGGGGGGAGCTCCGCTGCTGTGGTTGCACATCGTCAGCCAACCCTTTACCACCTCGTCCGGTGGGGGTGGCTTGCCCTCTGCCTGGTCGGACCCCTGGGAGACGCCTGCACCTTGTCTGTCCAGGTGTGAGGCTGCGGAACATTCAGTGAATCTTTTTCATTTCGGACGAGGGCCGAGGAGGGGTTCGGGGTTCACCAACAGCCCAGTGGTTAGGAGTTTGGGCTCTGAGCTCACGCCCGGGGCTCCGATGCCGGCCTGTCCTGTCCCTGGCTGGCCCTGCGCACACTGGCCCCGTCCCTTTGCCTGTGTGTGCAGGCAGCTACTGCTGGAACTTGCGGGATCGCCCGCATTTAATGAGTAATGGACGTGAGCCTGGTCCCCGGAAGCTCTCAGTTAAATGTCACCGTTGTTACTGGTGTGGACGCAGAGTAGCTCTTATTAGGGTCATGTTAACCAGAGGTGTGTCACGGTGGCCTGGGGATCTCAGGACACCCCATGGGGTGGTCCCGCCTGTGGTGGTGTTTTCAGAACACCCGAGGCAGGCCTGGGTTGTGCGTTTTGAGCGACACTCTGGTAGTTCTGACTCTGAGTCTAGTTTAGATCCACAGTGTAAACATCCCCTGAGGGGTTCAGGGCCGTGGGGAGCACAGAGCTCAGTGTGGTATTTCATTACTTTCGTAGCCAAGTCATGTTCCGCTTTGTTTATCTGCCAACCGCGTAATGCCCACTGCAGTTGTTCATGGTTTGGGGTTATTTTAAGGAAGCCAGTGAACGTCTCATACAGGTATTTATGTGGACACATGTTTTTCTCTTTCTTGGGTAAATATCGGGAGTGGGGCTGCAAGCATATGTTTAACTTAGAAGACATTGCCGGCGCGCCCTGCAACCCAGCTCTACCATTTGGCTTCCCCACCACCACCACACGTTTTGTGTGGGTGCGTACATGTATCTCATTGTGACTTACATTTGCATGTTTGTAACGACTCTCAATGTTGAGCATTTTGTCACGTGCTTGGCTGCCATCTGGTGAGGTGTCTGTTGTGATCTTTTGCCTTTTTTGTTTTGTTTGTTTTGTTTGTTTTATAACCTTTTATATACACATATTTCTTTATAAACATGCACACACATGCAGTGTCTGTTATCATATATATTGTAGGTGCAAGTTCTTTATCTTCTATGTGTTTTTCAACCATTTACTCCCAAATCGGGGCTTGTTTTGCTCTTAACAGTGTCTTCTGAAGAAGACATCTTTATTTTTGATAAAGCGCAATTTATTTGTTTTTTTAATACTTTTTTTTTTTTTACATTTATTTACTTATTTTGAGAGAGACAGAGACAGTACGAGCAGGGGAGGGGCAGAGAGAGGGAGAGAGAAACCCAAGCAGGCTCCATGCTGTCAGCTTAGAGCCCGATGTTGGCCTCGAACTCACGAAACATGAGCTCATGACCTGAGCTGAAACCAAGAGTCAGACACCCAACCGACTGAGCCCCCCAGGCTCCATGATAAGGTGCAGTTTAGCAAGTTTCTCTCTTCCGCTTTATGCTTTTGTGTCCCATTCATCAAATTTCTAACCCAGGGTAAGAAAGATTTCTCTCAAAATATTTTTTCCTGAAGATTAGATTTTGGTACTTGTAATTAAAGCTGTGGCAGATAAGGAGTTAACTTTTATATCTCGTGGTCAGCATTCTTTTACATTCCTATTTTTTTGCAAATTCATTTCCATTCGTCTCAGTAACATTTCTGAAAAGACTTCTTTCCTAGTTTCCCAGCACCCTTCCTAAACGTGAGTTGAGTACATACATACGGCTCTGTCTGCTCACAGCGCACTGTGTTAATCACTGCAGCCTAATAATAAGGGCTCAAATCAGGTAGTGTTGTTCATTTTCACACTGTCTTGGCAACTCTAGGTCCTTGCTCTTTTCGTATAAATTTCAGAGTCCGGTTGTCAGTCTCTGTAAAGGAAAAGCCTGCAGATTTCAAGACTGCATCGAATCTGTGGACTATAGTCATGGCAGCTGTATTGACTCTTCCAGTCGGTTAACGTGGTCAAACTCTGCATGTACAGGTGTTTTTGAATTTATCTCAGGAATGTTTTGCAGTTTTGAATGGACAGGTCTTGCACATGTCTTGTTGAAGTTTTTCCTATTGTATATTCCTACAGCATTAATGGTGGCAGGCGGGTGTTGTATGTATTTCTTTCTTCGCGTCTCAGTTTCCCACATTGACTTTGTATCAAAGGACCTTCCTAAGCTTATGTGTTAGGGGCTAGTGCTTTTTTGTTCATAGTGTGGCATTGTCTACATAAACAATCCTGTAGTTGTGAATAAAGACTCCTTTCTTTCTTTCTTTCTTTCTTTCTTTCTTTCTTTCTTTCTTTCTTTCTTTCTTTCCTTCCTTCCTTCCTTCCTTTCCTTCTTTATTTCTTATCATCTTCCTATCTTTCCTTTCTTCCTTTCCTTCCTTCCTTTCTTCACTTTTCTTTCTTTCTTTCTTTCTTTCTTTCCTTTCTTCCTTACTTCCCTTCCTTCCTTTCCTTTCTTCCTTCCTTCCTTTCACTTCTTTTCTTACTTCCTTTCTTCCTTCCTTAACTTCTTTTCTTTCTTTCCTTTCTTTTTTTTTCTTCCTTTCCTTCCTCCTTCCCTCCTCCCTCCCTCCCTCCCTTTCTTTCTTTCTTTCTTTCTTTCTTTCTTTCTTTCTTTCTTTCTTTCCTTTCTTTTCTTCCTTCCTCCCTCCCTCCTTCCTCCCTTCCTTCCTTCCTTCCTTCCTTCCTTCCTTCCTTCCTTCTTTTCTTTCTTCTTTTCTTTCTTTCCTGGATGCCTTTATCTCTTTTCCTTGCCTTGTTGTACAATGTTGCCTAGGTACAGGGAGAGTGACATCCTTGCCTTGCTCCTGACCTTGGGCCAAAAGCATTCATTCTCTGACCACTTAGGTATAATGTAACTTGTAGGGGTTTTCACAGATGCCTGGTAGAGGCTGAGAACATCGCCTCCTAATCCTGCTTTTGCGAGTGTTTTTTATCATGACTGGGTACTGAATGTCGCAAATGCTTTTAAGGATTAATCCATATGACTCTGCGTTTTCTCTCTTAGTCTTACCTTTGATGTAATCATGTATACTGCTGGGTTTAGATCTGGCATTTTATTTTTTCTTTTCTTTGCGTCCTCTCTTTTTTGGTTGTTGTCGTCTTGCTTCCCCACCCCTTCTGGAATAATTGTGGGTTTTTTCGTTTTTATTTATTTATTTTTATATGTTGAACTTCTATTTTGGGATAACTGTAGATTCAGGAAACTGAAGCGTAGATTATATATATGTAATATAAACTGTAGATTATAGGAAATAACACAGGGAGATTTCCTATATCCTTAGGCAGTTTCCTGCACCCGTGCCGTTGTGCAAAGCTCCAGTACAAGATACAACTGGGATATTGACATTCATGCAGGCAGAATACACGACACTTGCACCGCCTTGAGGAATCGTAGAGCCATGCCCCCTCCTCCCAGCCCTACCTGTACCCCTCCTTACACCGTGGCAAGTACTGATTTGTTCTCCACTTTTGTACTTTTTTCATTTCAAGAGTATTAACAAATGGACCCACACAGTATGTAACCTTACGCGATTGGTTCTTCTCACATAGTATAATTCTCTGGAGATTTATCTGGTTTTTGTATCAGTAGTTTCTTCCTTTTTGTCACTGACTTGTATTCCACGGAATGGATCAGTCTATCCAACTGTTTAACTCTTCTTTACATTAGCAATATGCATGTAAGGCTCCTCCATGTCCTTTTTTTTTAAACGTTTATTCATGTTTTGAGAGAAAGAGCACGAGCAGGGGAGGGGCAGAGAGAGAGGGGAGACACAGAATCGGAAGCAGGCTCCAGGCTCTGAGCTGTCAGCACGGAGCCCAATGCAGGGATCGAACTCACCAACCGTGAGATCGTGACCTGAGCCAAAACCAAGAGTCAGATGCTTAACCAGCTGAGCTTCTTGGGTGCCCCTCCTTTTGAGGTTTTTAATTTTTTACTGTGAACTTGGCAGTGCGAGTTCTCTGGCATGGAAATTCTGTGTGCTCTAAGTGATGACAGCACCCCTGCAGCACTGCTGGGGCCCAGGGGGTTCCCTGAGGCAGGACCAGTTGTCAGGGCACTTTTTCAACGTTGAGGTTCTGTACCCTGCTTCACGTGTCTGTTTGGAGCGCATGCGTAACTGTGGCACGGGACTAGGGCTCTCGTTTCCTGGACTCCTGATTCTTACCGTTTTCATCGGCCTAGGGGTGGCATCTTTCTAGTTCTTGTTTTAAAGCCACAACATCCTTTATGACTTTTAAGGTGGCATCTCAGTTCCAGTTCTTTGCCCATCTGTGTCCCGTGGCCTAGAATCCCCTCCACTCATGAGTGAGAGCCTTAATCCCCCAACTGCAGAGCCATAGGGCATCCGTTTCTGTTCTCCCCTTTCAATCACATAATAATATTCTTCATCGATCTTCAGCCTGACTGTGTATTAAGTATTTCTGTGAGGGGCGCCTGGGCGGCTTAGTCAGCTGAGCGTCCAACTTCGGCTCAGGTCACGATCTAGCGGTTTGTGGGTTCAAGCCGCACATTGGGCTCTGTGCTGACAGCTCGGAGCCTGGAGCCTGCTCCGGATTCTGTGTCTCCCTCTCTCTCTCTCTGCCCCTCCCCCGCTCACGCTCTGTCTCTCAAAAATAAATAAACATTGGGGCTCCTGGGTGGCTTAGTTGGTTAAGCGTCCGACTTTCGCTTAGGTCATGACCTCGCGGTTCGTGGGTTCGAGCCCCGCACCGGGCTCTGTGCTGACTGCCAGCTCAGAGCCTGGAGCCTATTTCAGAGTCTGTGTCTCCCTCTCTCTCTGACCCTCCCCTGCTCACGCTGTCTGTCTGTCTCTCTCTCTCTCTCCTAGAAACAAATAAAAATATTAAAATAAATAAATAAATAAACATTAAAAAAATTTTTAAAGAAAAAAAGTATTTTTGTTAAATGCCGGCCAGTATTTGCAGTCGGAGGAGGTAGGGGGGAATGCAGGGAGAGCCCATTCACGGCAGCCCAAGCCCTATTGATAGGAGTACACAGCAGGTCGTTTATGACTTAATTTTATCCTGTAACATGATATAGAGTAGAAATGATGATTCATTGCATTTTTCCCCCTAGAATTCAGGCGAATTGAAGACCAGCTAGACAGCCACGAGGAAAGCCAAGGCCAACCTGCATGGCAGACTGCACTCGTTGACAAGGAAGCACAGAAGGATCCAAGTGGCCAAGAATTCACAACATTCAGAAAAATCGTCTATCCACGCGCAGACTTTGTTTCTATAAGACAAAGACTCTCTAAATGTTACTTGTGGGGAAGGTGTTGAAAACGTCATTTAGGGGCGCCTGGGTGGCTCAGTCGGTTAAACATCCGACTTCGGCTCAGGTCATGATCTCACGGTTCGTGGGTTCAAGCCCACGTCAGGCTGTGTCCTGACAGCTCAGAGCCTGGAGCCTATTTCAGATTCTCTGTCTCCCTCTCTCTCTGACCCTCCCCTGCTCATGCTCTGTCTCTCAGAAATCAATAAAACATTAAAAGAAAAGAAAACATCATTTAAACTTTCTCTACGTAAGTAAAGACTCTTTAGGGTTTTTTTATGTTTATTTAATTTTGAGAGAGAGAGACAGTGCGTGCAGGGGAGGGTCGGAGAGAGGGACACAGAATCTGAGGCAGGCTCCAGGCTCTGAGCTGTCAGCACAGGGCCCGATGTGGGACTCGAACCCACAAACCACGAGATCACAACCTGAGCCGAAACTAAGAGTCAGATGCTCAACCGACTGAGCCTCCCAGGCGCCCCAGGACTGTGTTTAGGACTCAGAGCCAGTAAGCAACATGGCAGGCAGTAGCCACGTCCTCTAACCCACGTTCAGTGGCCCCGTTGTGAAGCCGGTTTGTGTGCTCTTTCACGGTGCCCTTCGCCCCGTGGAAGCACGGTGAGAACACCCCGTGTGCTTATTTACTCCTGTCTCCCTTTTGCGCTGGACTGAAACACTTAGGAGAACGTAAAAAGCAGACTCGCATCCCCACTACTCTGTACTTGGCCTTGCTGGGCCGGCCATCACACTGCAACAACTTTGCGGGGGTGGGGGTGGCGGGGCGGAATTGGGGAAGAAATACCTTTGAGCAATCGCAGAGCCGCGGCAACAACGAGGACTCGATGAATTAAAATTCTAGCGAGTGCAGTGCCTTTTATAGGTGAGCGGATCACCACTGTCCGTTCTCTGGGGGCATCTGCTGGGTCTGGGGCGGGCGGCGGATGTGGCCTCCCCGGTGGACGGACTTCATGAGGGGAACGAGAGCCAGGGGAGCTGGTGGACATCATCTAGGCTGACTGGGAACTGGGAAGAGCCCCAGGAGCATGACTGCCTTTGTCCAGGGGATGCTTGCCGTGTTGGCCACGGCAGAGGTGGTCAGTGGGCCTGGCGGAGACACAGTGTGAGCCCTCGTGTGGACCGGACGAGACAGCAGGGCTGCACGATCGTGGGGGACGGGGCTAAAGAGCTCGGCTCAGTCCCTGGGAAGGCAGAATGCCACCTCAAGCAGTCTCAGGTCCGAGGAGACAGAGACCCAACAGGCTCTCGGGCACACGTGCAGAGGGATAGCCTGCAGAAGGGCCCTGAGTAGAGCGAGGTTATCTTCACCCAGCAGCCTGACCCTGCTCGATCGGAGGCGAGCAGCCCCAGACCTCGTCTGCTGAATAGTGGAAAAGGCAAACCCTGGGGGCACCTGGGTGGCTTGGTGGGTTACGTGTCCGACTTCGGCTCAGGTTGTGATCTCACGGTTCGTGGGTTCGAGCCCCAAGTCGGGCTCTGTGCTGACTTGTCTCCCAAAGTGAGGGGGGGAAACGCAGCTAACCGCACACAAACGGCGAGAGGCATTTGGGAAACAGCCAAAAGGTAAAGCACACGTACTGAAAGAGAGGTCAGCCATGGAGTCAAGAAGCTTCTAAGAATCCCAAGCAAGAGTAACGAAATCGTTATCATTCCAGGGCCAGCCGTGGTAGAGGAAGTGGGCCCAAACTCCCCCACCTACGGTAAACAGCTAGATGTCACAGGTACAGTCCATGAGGTTAACAGTGTTCATACAGCAAACAAAGGCCATGCAGGGTTGTGAAGCTCAGAACGAAGAGATGAATGAGGTGGGCCCCTCGCTGTGGTGGTCTGCTTGGACGCACTCGGCAAAATACGATGTTGGGAGGGGATCCCAAGAAGAGCTTGCAGGTTCATGCAGCTGAGGAAGAGACTGATGCTCAGTAAGGCCGAGGCTGCTACGCGCATCAGCGCACAATATACAAAGCACAGCGTTCTTGACAGAACAGCAGAAATGGGGAGTCCCCCTCCCCGAGAAGAATTCACCCACATCTGCAGGGGTTGCAGGAAAAGCATGGCTTGGCTTCTGGCTTCCAGAGGCTATTAAGTTCCGTCTCGGGATTCCTTAGGAAAAGTTGCAACAAAGCAGATTTATTTTTTTATTTTTATTTTTTAATTTTATTTTTTTAGAGCGAGCACGAGCAGAGGAGGGACAGAGAGAGACCCTTAAACAGGTTCCATGCTCTGCATGGAGCCCAACCTGGAGCCCGGCCCAGGGCTCAACCCCAGGACCCTGGGATCGTGACCCAAGCCGAAACGAAGAGTCGGACGCTCAACCAACTGAGCCTCCTAGGCGCCCCCACCCCACCCCCAATAAAGCAGATTTAAAAGAACCTATATGGCCAATCACTGTTCTTGCTGAACTTCGGTAAATAGGCCAAGTTGTTAAACCTAGACTTAGTTTGGAGCACCTGGGTGGCTCAGTCATTTGAGGGTCCAGCTCTTGATTTTGGCTCTGGTCATGATCTCAAGTTTGGGAATTCGAGCCCTGCATCAGGCTCTGTGCTGACGGTGTGGAGCCTGCTTGGGATTCTCTGTCTCCCTCTCATTAAATGAATGAATGAATGAATGAATGAATGATGGTGTGGAGCCTGCTTAGGATTCTGTCTCCCTCTCACTAAATGAATGAATGAATAAATAAATAAAATAAATAAATAAAAACTAGACTTATTTTACAAACAAATGGTGACTTGCCTATCTATCTTTGGCAAAAATGAGGGTGATTGTGGAAGAAAACCATGTTTCGATGACATACCTGAGTAACTATTAGAGTCTAATACTGTTTATTATAAACTGGACTAGCTCCTGATTTCTTCCGGTGCCCAACCACAACTCTCCAAACTAACATTTAAAAAAAAATTTTGTAATGTTTGTTTAGTTTTGAGAGAGCGACAGAGCACGAGCAGGGGAGGGGCAGAGAGCGAGGAAGACACAGACTCCGAAGCAGGCTCCAAGGCCCCGAACTGTCAGCACAGAGCCCGACGCGGGGCTCGAACCCATGAACTGTGAGATCATGACCTGAGCCGAAGTCTGGCCCCTAACCGACTGAGCCACCCAGGCGCCTCCAAACTAACATTTTTTAAATTTGGATTCATTTTAAAGCCCTCCTTTTCCCTGAAGCCCCTCTAGCGAGGTATTACGAAACTTCCGCGAAATCACCACCGCAGCTCATGGCAGGCAGCCTCACGCCTGTGACCCTGGGCCGTTCACAGAGGTCGCGACATTTGAACTGCAAACCAGGAGAGTCTGTCAGACTGCCACTGCTGCTCTTACTGTATCTGAAGAAGCTTCAAGCCTGACATCTAGAACTCTCCACTGGCCATCCTCAGGCTGAGTCCTGAGGATGATTGATAATACGATCTAATCACTAGTCGTTGGCTTTCTTCCGTTTCCATAGACATACCTCTTGTTTAATGCCTGATTTCTTGAGCCCTGGGCCTAACTGTGAAAACACCTCCGCGTCACCACCTCTTAAAATGAGTTTAACTACACTGACCTACTGTCAGAACCAAGACGGCGTCAATGAGACTGACTATTTGCCAAATGAACTATTATTATGAACTTCTCCTATGAACTTCCAGGGAAGTGCCAGACAGGGGAGTTGATGAGACGCCCCAAAACGTGCCACCTTGGCATGAAGGTTGTTTTGAGTTAAAAGTAATAAAAGCCTGGGGGGCTCAGTCGGTTAAGCGTTCAGCTTCGGCTCAGGTTGTGATCTCATGGTTGGTGAGTTCGAGCCCCGGGACGGGCTCTGTGCTGACAGCACAGAGCCTGTTTCACATCCTCTGTCCGCCTCTCTCTCTGTCTCTCCCCTGCTTGCACATGCTCACTCTCAAAAATAAATAAACCTTTTTAAAAAGGTAATCAAAACCCAACAGATGCAGGAAAGGTGCTCTGCCTCCCTCATAACTCCCTAAATTTACACTGGAAAGGGGCACCTGGGTGGCTCAGTCGGTTGAGTGCCCAGCTCTTGATTTCGGCTCTCAGGTCACGATCTTGCGGTTCATGGGTTCGAGTCCCGCGTCAGGCTCTGTGCTGACAGTGTGAAGCCTGCTTGGGATTCTTTCTCTCTGCCCCTTTCCCACTCGAGTTCTCTCCCTCTTTCTCTCTCTCCATATAAATAAAATAAACTTTAAACAAAATTTACACTGGAAAGGAGAGACTGCAACAGAAAGAAGGATTAACAGAGGCCCCCTTTACCAAAGGAACCCGTCTGCATAACAGAACAATCTTATTTTTTCAAACATCTCCTTTCACTTTCTTGCTAATGAATTTTCTCCCGTTTGTGTCCTCAGGCCTCTACCTGTTCCCTTGGCTCATACAAGCTTCGTGTTGCCTCACTGTCTTCGGAATTTCCTGTCTGTGCACCTCGACACATAGGCCTGTTACATTGGAGTTTCTCCTGTTAAAAAAAAAAAAAAAGAAACAGGGAGTAGTCGCCTTCAGAGAGCCTGCTTGGGATTCTCTGTCTCTCTCTCTGCCCCTCCTCTGCTCACGCTCTCTCTCTCTCTCAAAATAAATAAACTTAAAAAAAAAAAAAGGAATAGGAAATCAGAATTGCCTTACATCTATTAAAGAAATTGGCTTAAAAAAAAATCCCCACTAAAGAAAAGTTCAGGGACCAGGTGACTTCACTGGTGAATCTTAGCTAACGTTTAAAGATGACTGCAGAGAATTGAAACTTGCCCAAAGAAAGATCTGGCCTGTGCCCTTGGCTCCTGGGAGGTAATCTCTAAGCTCTCGGAATGTCATGCCTGATAGGAGTGCTCTTATTTGTTGGGGTGCCTTGGGCCAGGCACCGTAACAGTGTGATTTAGGCTGGGATCCCCGAGCCACATCAATGGCAGGATTTGGGGGAGGGGGGCTCTGGGTCACAGAATATCCACTCAGCTTCCTGAGGGCCTGGAGACCGGGCCTGTGGGCACGTGCTCATGTGACAGAGCCCTGAGAAAGCCCTGGATGCCAGGGCTCAGGCGGGTTCCCTGGACGGCACTCCTCTGCATCTTATACACATCAATGCCAGGAAGGTAACACCGTCCAGGATTCCACGGGGAGAGAACTGGAAAGTTCCACGTTTGGTACTTCTCTGGGTTTTGCCCGATGCCTCTCTCCCCTTGGCTGATTTTAGTCTTTATCCTTTAGCTGTGCTCACCCATAATCCTAAATCCAACAACTTTAGCGAATCCTGTGACTCCTATATAATTATTGAACTCGTATTCAGTGGACTTGGGGGCCCCTGAACTTCCAACTAGCGTCAGAAGTGAGGGTGTCTGCTGAAGACTGCTCTCCAAGAGCTTTACAATGATATCAATCCTATACAAACTCTTTAAGAACATAAGGAAGATCTACTTCCCAATGAATTTTTCAGACCAGCGTTACCCTGACACGAGAATCAGACCAATAAATTACAGGAAGAGAGAATCACAGACTAATAACCCTCACGAATACTGAGGTAAAAACCCTTAAAATATTCACAACTGCGGTGCCTGAGTGGCTCAGTTGGTTGAGCCTCTGACTTCGGCCCAGGTCATGATCTTGCAGTTCACGAGTTGGAGCCCCGCGTCAGGCTCTGTTGACACCTCAGAGCCTGGAGCCTGCTTCGGATTCTGTGTCTCCCTCTCTCTCTCTCTGCCCCTCCCCAGCTCGTGCTCTGTCTCGTTCTCTCAAAAATAAATAAATAAAAACATTAAAAAAAACTTCGCAACTGGAATCCAATAATATGTGAAAATGAACGCAAGGTTAACATTCAGAATCCAATTTAATTATATTAGCCGTAAAGGGAAAAACATCATCTCAACAGTTACAGAAAAATACCGTGACAAAATTAATACAAAGTTATTATTAGAAAACTTCTCAGTAAAGCAGGAGTAGAAAGGAACTTCCGCAGTCTATTAGACGACATCTACAGGGGCATCTGGACTGCTCAGTCAGTGGAACAGGTCACTCTTGATCTCAGGGTTATGGGTTCAAGCCCCATGCTGGGTGTACAGATTATTTAAAAATCTTCAAAAGAAAAAAAAAAGACATCTACAAAAACCCACAGCCAACATCATACTAAATGGCCAAAGCCTAAACACTTGTCCTCAAACTCATTGAGTTTTCCTTATCTATCTTGACTCTGCTGATAAGCCTGGCATCTCTGTGGATGAAGCTGATGGGCAGTCAGGGCAGCTTTTCAACAGGACGATCAGAAAATGAAAACATTCAAAGAGCAGGAGTCTGGGGGCAATTGCTTCATACAAAAGTAAGGGTCCCAGGGCACCTGGGTGGCTCAGTAAGTTGAGTGTCCGACTTTGGTTCAGGTCACGATCTCGTGGTTCGTGGGTTTGAGCCCTGCATCGGGCTCTTTGCTGACAGCTCAGAGCCTGGAGCCTGCTTCGGATTCCGTGTCTCTTTCTCTCTCTCTCTTTCTCTCTCTCTCTCTGCCCTTCCCCAGGTCTCTCTCTCTCAAAAATAAACATTAAAAATTTTTTTTTACAAAAGTAAGGGTCCCTTGCTCAGTTCCCGGATCTGAGCCGAATTTCAGATCTGGAACCGATTGTCTGGAGAAATGCCCATGGCCCTCGAAGGAAGGACCCGACAGCACTGTAGCAGGTGTAGATTATAATGAGGATCCTACCCTCCCGCCCCCATCCCTGAACCTATGGCCATTTATTTGGGTGACCATACACTGAGGAACGGGTAATTACAATTCCCAGATATTTTTAGGGCTATTGTACATGGTTGTTTTTTTTTTTTAATGTTTTATTTATTTTTGAGAGAGAGACAGGGTGAGCAAGGAAGGGTCAGAGAGAGAGGGAGACACAGAATCCGAAGCAGGCTCCAGGCTCTGAGCTAGCTGTCAGCACACAGCCCGACGCGGGGCTCGAACCCACAAACGGTGAGATCATGACCTGAGTTAAGTCGGACGCCCAACCGACAGAGCCACCCAGGCACCCCTGTACGTGGCTTTCTGAGTTCACTTTATTACCCAGACACTCAAAGCATCATCATGGTCCTCTGAGTAGAGTGGGGGCTGAGTCCTGGCTAAGTGTGGCTCCCAGTGGCTCGCTGCATCTGCACACATGCCCAGCGGGCATTTCTCAGCCTTAGCCATTGGATTAATGCCCGTGTTGGGTCCCTGGCTTGTGCGGTAAGATCCTTCACAGCGGGGAGACCAGAACAGAGAACTCTTGCTTCTTCCCTCCCCACCCAAGACGGTAAACTGAAAACAATACTGCACCCCAGGAGAGATGGAGATTAGTGCCACTATTGGGCCTCATCATATCTCTGTTTAATTCACCATCCCGGCCCCTGCAGAAACCAGCTAGAGTAATGGGATAATGAGGTGAAACTACAAGCTCAAGCACACAGAGTTTAACGTCTCAAAAGGAGGTCACGTATTTCACACCCGGAGATACTTCCCTGACCCATGTACCGGGTGACAGAAGGCTGCCAGCCTTGAGCGGGGCCCAGGGCAGGAAAGACTAGCAAAGCCTAGGCTGTAGCGCAAGCAGCCTTGTCGCTTGGACCGTGGGAGGTGGCTCACCCTACGGCTCAATTGGTTGAGTGTCCGACTTCAGCTCAGGTCATGATCTAACGGTTCGTGGGTTCGAGCCCCGCGTTGGGCTCTGTGCTGACACCTCAGAGCCTGGAGCCTGCTTCCCATTCTGTGTGTCCCTCTCTCTCTCTGCCCCTCCCCCACTCATGCTCTGTCTCTCTCTGTCTCAAAAATAAATAAAAACTATAAAAAAAGTTTAAAAAAAAGAAATGATGGGGGTGCCTGGGTGGCTTAGTCAGTTAAGTGTCCGACTTTCACTTAGTTCATGATCTCGCAATTCATGGGTTCGAGCCCCGCTGTCGGGCTCTGTGCTGACTGCCAGCTCGGAGCTTGGAGCCTATTTCAGAGTCTGTATCTCCCTCTCTCTCTGACCCTCCCCTGCTCACGCTGTCTCTCTCTCTCTCTCTCTCCAAGAAATAAATAAAAAATATTAAAAAAAAAAAAGAAAGAAATGATGGATGGAGCCTTTGGAAGAACCCTGCATGCGAGTCATAGTACAGTCCATGAGGATTTGGGAGCATAGCAATACTGCCTTCTGCAGATAACTATTCTTCAGAGAAGAAGTTTCTAGCCTGCTATTGGCACTCCTCCCTCTGTCTTTTCTGAGCCATCCCCCTCAAAATACTTCCAAGGTACTCAAGGTACTTTTAAGAACTCTCATGAATTCTAATACCAGAGGAAGGAAAAAATCCATAGATTAGATTGTATGTTTGTGACCCTGGAAATACAGAAGGCAACTAGAAAGTCCAGGAAAATATAGTACCAGGCAAAAAAGTAAATAATTGTTGGAAATAATTTGCATTTGCTTAAGAATTTCCTCATTTTATGTTTTCTTGTTCTTATTATGGAAGCAGTTTAAAGACCAGGACTTGTATCTCCTATGTCTGAATTACCTGTGAGTCTGCATCTACCGTTCACTTTTTTCTTAGTTTGACTCGGGGTGTGTCTGGCAATTTTTTAAATTATTTATTTATTTTGAGAGGCAGAGCAAGCAGGGGAGGGACAGAGAGAGAGAGAGAGAGAGAGAGAGAGAATCCCAAGCAGGCTCCATGTGGAACCCAATGTGAGGCTTGAACCTAGGACTGTGAGATCATGGCCTAGGCCAAAACTAAGGGTTAGAAGCTTAACTAACTGACCCACCCAGGCGCCTCAGCAATTTCTGACTGAATACCACAGTGCATGAGAAATTGTAGAAACTCTAGATGAGCTTTAGTTCCTGACAGGCTAATTATATAAATTACCTTAATGCAGTTAGGTGGTGAGCTAATTCAAGTCAGGGTATCAATCTTTTAAAGATCTGGTCTAGATTCACTTCCTCCTAATTCCTAAAGTCCTTCAGAGATTCCAACTGAGAGTCTTGTGGTATTTACGAGGGCCCTTCATCACTGCTGGGATCTGAATTCCAAGTGCGATCACCCTGGCACATAATTCTGATGAAAGCTCTCCTTGGTACCTCAGGCACTTGGCTGTTCTGCATCTCTGAATTTGCCTCATGCCATTTACCAGAGAGTCCCTTGTGGGGGAAAAGTTCAGTCTATTGGGTTTCTCGTCACTTCTCTGGTCTCCAAGATTTTGCCACTCAAGTCCTACTGTCTTGGCTCAGGGTGCCCTCAGGTCCTAGAGGCCAGCTGCAGTTGTTTGGCACATGAGCGTTTCAACATGGCTGCCTATTTCATCAGACCAGCAAGGAAAGGTTCTCTCCAGTCTGCAAAGAAAGCAGTCTTGGGCACCTGCGGGCTCAGTCAGTTGGGCGTCTGACCTCAGCTCAGGTCATGATCTCATGGTTCGTGGGTTCGAGCCCGTGTCAGACTCTGTGCTGACAGCCAGCTCAGAGCCTGGAGGCTGTTTCGGATTCTGTGTCTCCCTCTCTCTCTGACCCTCCCCTGCTCACGCTGTCTCTCTCTCTCTCTCTCCCTCTCTCAGAAATAAAGGAAACATTTAAAAAAATGGCAGTCTTAATATGACATACTAGCACGAGCAACATCGCATCACTTTTGCCATAATCTAGTGTCTAGAAGCAGGTCTCAGTTCTGTCCACACACAAGGAGGAGGGTTACCTAGGGCACAATTCACTGGGGTCACCTGGGATGTGCCTGATTCAACTACTACTAATAGGACAAGGTGAGGGAAGACGAGCATTCAGCTGCATTCACAGATGTCACAGTGAAAAGAGCTTTACATTTGGTGTCAGACATCAATTTCATCTCATTACTTGTGGTACTTCTGACCATTCACTACATCTCTGCACATCTGCAAATCTATTAGCTGGTAATTTATGTCACGGGATTTGGTGAACTATAGCAGTACTTTTATTTTTAGTTTTTTAAAAATCACATAAAGGGCACCTGGGTGGCTCAGTTAAGCATCTGACTTCAGCTCAGGTCATGATGTCACAGTGGGTTCGAGCCCCGTGTCGGGCTCTGTGCTGACAGCTCGGAGCCTGGAGCCTGCTTCGGGTTTTGTCTCCCTCTCACTCTGCCCCTCCCCCACTCATACCCTGTCTCTCTCTCAAAAATAAATATACATTTTAAAAAATAAAAATCACATATATTAAAAACACGGGATACCCATTCTCAACATGCAAAATATATTCTCAAAACCAAAGACAAAGCCAAATGGGAAAATGGATGGGAAGACCTAAGCAAGTGTGCACAGGATGACTTTAATCAACTTATTTTATTGGTAGTTTCTGGAGACTACATTCAAAACATTTAAAAGTCGATTATCCCAACATCCAAATGATAGTTTGCTTGATAACCTGGTGGTGTATTTTATTCCTAGCTTTTTGTCCTATGTGTCTACCTACCTAGTTACACACACCTAAACAGATATAAATACAAATATATATGTACATATGTGCATATAATTTTACTTAGCATAAAATTGCTGTAGTTCTACCACCCAGAGTTGCCAATACAATAGTGCATATCTGTCCTCTATGTATTTTTTTTACAATGTAAATCATATGGTATAGTTTATTATAATTTTTTTAATAGATTACCACGAACATCTCCCCAAATCCTCAAACGTAGGATCACTTTTTAAATTTTAATTTATTTTTTTAAACATTTACTTATTTTTGAGAGAGAGAGAGCAGGAGTAGGGGAAGGGCAGAGAGAGAGGAAGACACAGAACCGGAAGCAGGCTCCGGGCTCCGAGCTGTCAGCACAGAGCCCAACGTGGGGTCTGAACTCATGAAACTTGAGAGCATGACCTGAGCCAAAGTTAGAGGTTTAACCAACTGAGCCACCCGGGAGCCTCTTAAATTTTTTTAATTAAGTAATCTCTATGCCCAATGTGGGGCTCAAACTCCCAACCCTAAGATCAAGAGTCACACACTCCTCCAAATGTGCCAGCCAGGCACCCCAAGAAAAGATAATTCTTAACTGGTCCATATTATTCTACCTATATGACATATCAAATTTTAATCACTTGCCTATTATGGGATATTCAATTTCTGACTTGTTTTGCAATTTAAATAATATTGCTGTTATGAAAACCAACTTGACAGAAAACCATAATAAAAATAAATAAATAAATAAATACTGCTGTTATAGGAGATACTCTGAAAATTAAAAATCTTTTATTACCTCACCATAGAGAGATTACTGTTTCTTAAATTCTTTTTTGACATTTATTCAATTTTGAGAGACAGAAAGAGAGTGCAAGAAGGGGAGGAGCAGAGAGAGAGGGAGACAGAATCCGAAGCAGGCTCCAGGCTCCGAGCTGTCAGCACAGAGCCCGACGCGGGGCTTGAACCCACAGACCGTGATATCATGACCTGAGCTGAAGTCGGACGCTTCACCGACTGAGCCATCCAGGTGCCCCAAAGTGATTATTCTTTCTTAAAAAACAAAGAATGTTAAATTGTAAGCACTGTTTCTAAGCAAGGTGTGCCTTTTCTGTAAGAGATTTGCATTTTTGCACTGAAGATGATGAGTAACGTGTAAGATCTCTGAGCCCCTTTATTTCAGGGATCCTGTTGACTCATCTCTCATTCTGTTTAAGGGAGCAATTTTTCTAGTTGTTTAAGAAATAACAGGCGGTGCGGTGCCTGGGTGGCTCAGTTGGTTAAGCGTCCGACTTTGGCTCAGGTCATGATCTCATGGTTCATAGGTTCGAGCCCCACGTCGGGCTCTGTGCTGACACCTCAGAGCCTGGAGTGTGCTTCACATTCTGTGTCTCCCTCTCTCTCTGACCCCCCTCTGGTCACGCTGTCTCTCTCTCAGAAATAAATAAAACATTAAAAAATTTTTTAAATAAACTTAAAAAAAAGGAATAAAGATGAAATTTAAAAACTCACAGAAGGAAAACTAAGAGATACTGTCACCAGTAGGCTTGCTCTAAGAGAAATGATATGGAATCTTCAGAGCGAAGGGAAATAGTATCCGAGGGAAGCACAGAACTTCAGGAATAAAGAGAAGCACAAATGGTAAACTATCTGGGTAAATATAACAGGTTATTTTTCTCCTTTTGAATTAAGATATGCATCGTAGTTGACAGCAAAAATTATAACACTGTCTGGGGGAGGGTGAAAATATACGTAAATATAATACATTTGAAAATTATAACATAAAATAAGGTAAAAGGACCTCTAACAAAGCTTCTACGTATTACTTGAAATGTCCATGTAAAACATTAACTATGTATATCTTAATCCCTAGAGCAACTACTAAATTAAAAAAAAATAAGAAGATATTGACAAAAAGTAAATGCTTAAAATAGAATATTTAAATTGCATTTGCACTTCCCATGCAAGACCGGTGCATTCGGAACTACAAGTTGCTGAAATGGATATTAAGAGACCTAAATAGAGAGATATATCATGTTCAGGAATTGAGAGAGTCAATATTGTTAGTATTTTAATGACCCACAGATGCAAGGCACCCCAAAACAAAATCCCTGCAAGCTATTATGCAGAAACTGGTAAGGTGATTCTAAAATTTAGATGAAAATATGGAGGACCTAGAAGAGCCAAAACATTATGAAAAGGAAGAACAAAGTTGGAAGATTCATACTACCTGATGTGAACACTTAATATCAGGCTATGGTAATTAAGACAGTGATGTAAGGTCACAAAGTCACAAGGGCCCGAGGTCGATTGATGGAGAAAATACAGTCTTTTCAAAAATGCTGCTGGACAATTGAATATGCACGTGCAGAAAAAAAGAACATTGATCCTTACCTCACACCAGGTTAAAAAAAAAAAAAACTTATCTCATTATGTCCATTGGCCTAAAAGTAAGAGCTAAAATTATTAATCTTCTGCAGGGGTGCAGCCTCTGCAAGCCAGGTTGACCCGGAGAGTGAGGGTTGGAGTCAGCGAAGAAGACACAGAGCCAGCCTCTTCAGGTGGACTGCTCAAATTTATTTTTCAGCTTAGGGTTTTTATATAGCAAATCCAAACAATCATGCTTAAACAATTTACATTTTTTTTTAAATGTTTATTTATTTCCAGGAGAGAGAGAGAGAGAGAGAGAGACAGCGTGAGCAGGGGAGGGTCAGAGAGAGAGGGAGTGACAGACTGAAACAGGCCCCAGGCTCCGAGCTGGCAGTCAGCACAGAGCCCGACGCGGGGCTCGAACCCACGAACCGCGAGATCATGACCCAAGCGAAAGTCGGACGCTTAACCGACTAAGCCACCCAGGCGCCCCAACAATTTACATTTTTGAATACAGTCATGGGACTTAACATTTCTAAGTTTTCTTGGCAACAGTGATTTCACGGTACATGGTTTCCACTTCAACCAATAAAATTTAACCAGGTAGTCAGAACAAAGTTGTACATATTCTTTACTACGTATGGCAGGGTATCTAAGGATAAGTGGAGCATATTGCCAGCATACATGAGAACACAGTGCCCTTTAATTGTTTACATTCAGTGGGCATGCAAAAACAGGATATACTCGTACCCGCGGTTGTAGGTAATAGACCCTCACAACCCCTTACTAAGAAAGAACACTGTCAACATTTATCACAGATGACGTATGGAAATGTTTTATGTGGATCAACTAGAATTTGGTCTCTGCATTTACCGATCTCATTCTTTGGCCAGAACAATCCATAAGCTGCCTCACAGGCTTGAGGTCAGCAGGCAATAGGTCTCTAACACAGGCTTGAGGTTAGCAGGCAATATGTCTCTAACACTTTTCCGAGAAAGTCCTCCACAACTACTAAGTCTTGTTTTTGTCTCTGCTTATGGCATAATATGTATTCTTACTGGCAATCAGACGCATACAAGGAGAATGAATTCTAGGTCTCTTATAGACCCCATGCATACCGGACTGTCTCCATTTTTGCTAACTGCTACAATATTCATTAGAAACATCTGATTGAGGGGGAGGACATGATATTTAGGTACATTCCATTTTGGAGGAAGGGGGGAACTTTGGGCGATTCTGGTTTCATATTCACCCTAGAATAGCCTAACAGCAGAAGTGAGAGTAAAAGGCACAGACTAAGCAGAGAAGAAGAATTCTTTGGGGGGTTCTTCTGACTGCTGCCTTGCAGTCTTTTCCTACAGGTTTTTCCCTGGGCCTTGCCATCAGGGATGACCTGCGCAGTTTCGGTTTCCGGCAATCTTCCAAAGGAAATCATATGAGAAAATCTGTGTTACCATGGATTAGACAGAATTAATGGGGCACAAAGGGCATGAACCATAAAAGACGAGTTTGAGAAACGGGATGTTATCAAAATTAAGAATGTCCTCTTTTGAAAGACACTAACAAGCCACAGCCTGAGAGTAAATACATAGAGAGCACGTAGCTGGTAAAGGACTTGCATCTAGAATGCACAGAAAACTCTTACCATTTAATAGGAACAAAAATGGCAAAACATCACCATAGACAGTTCGCCCACGATGTCTGGATGGCAAATAAATGTGTAAGAAGACATGAACCGTTCGTTATTGAAGAAATGGAGGTTCAAATCACAGTAAGGTACTCCCACACATCTATGAAAAAGAACAACTAATAATACTCAGAATACCAAGTGCAGACGAGGATACAAAACACCCAGAATTCTCACGCTGGTGCTGGTCAATGAAAATGCTACAGCCATGCAGGAAAACTGTGTGGTAATATCTTGGAAGCTAAACAATACATTTACTATATGACCAAGCAATACCACTCCAGGTATTTTCCCAAGGATATGAAAACGTGTCCATGCAAACACCTGGACGTGAATGTTCCTACCAGCTCCTTTCATAATGCCCCCAAATTAAGAAAGAATCCAATGCACACAAACTGCTCACAAGATAAGCAAATAAAACATTATTCAACTTCAAAAAGGATAAGACGCTCATACACGTCAAACATGGATGACCCTGAAAAGCATTAAGTGAAAGAAGCAAGACCCATAAGTCAGGATACTATAAGATCCATTTAAATGACATTCTAGACAGAAGAAAACTAGAAGAATAGAAATGAGAAGAAACCATTTCCAAATCCCAGATTTGGGAGTGAGGAAGACCTTTAATTATATAGAAGCACAAGAAGATGCTTTAGAGGAATGAAAAGGTCCAGGATCTTGGTTCCGTGACTTAATCTCTGTCAAATGTACAGAACTGTACACCTAAGAAAGGTGAACGTGTGGTATATAAATTATACCTCAATAAATATAACTTAAAAGAAGAATGGTCATCTCAGCATAAATATATAATGAAAATACACGAAATAGATATGGGGATTAAACATTACCACATACAATCAAATCCCATATGGTGCTACTTAGGAATTTCTTTTTTATTAAAATGCCTATTAAGCATCAAGGACACACATAGTTAAGGATATGCCTGCGGAAGTATTCAGGCGTGAAATGTACTATCTCTGAAACTTACAAGGAAACACGTCACAAAATAAAGGGGGAGGACAGAGGAATCAGGACACAGAAGACACAAAAGCAAACAGAGCAAACTGTTCGCTGAAGAACCTAGGTGGAATCCTATGGGTGCTCAAACTACGATTCTTTCACTTGTTTGGAGTGAAAATGTTCATAATCCTGTTGGGAAGAAAGCTAGAAAAGAGCAGCCAAGTAGACCCAAAGTAAGTAGAAAAAAGGAAACAGAGGTAAAAGGAGAAGGAAAAAAAAACCCAGAAAACAAAGACAGGGGAAATGAAGAAAGGCACAGACCTTTCTGGGAAAAGCTGAAGAACCTTCAATGAACTTGAGACTGCAGACCACCGCCCGGGCTCGGACAGCTGTGATTACTACCATGAGGCCACTCCTGAGACCAGCCATTCCTACAAAATTTCTAATAGCTCAGCACAAGCAGAGGATTCACAGGAGCTGCCCGAAATTTCCACCCAGGGTCCGGGGAACATGCAGTCCCCAGGCAGCTCGAGGTCTGGAGCAGTGAGGGAAGGGAGGCAGGCAGCCAGGCAGGGAGTCTGCGCCCTCCCTCCTGCCCATCCCCCCTGAACCCAGGCTGGGGGAACCCACACCGAGCTCTGTGCTCCCCACAGCCCTGAACCCCTCAGGGGATGTTTACAATGTGGATCTGAACTAGACTCAGAGTCAGAACTACCAGAGTGTCGCGCAAAACGGACAACCCAGGCCTGCCCCGGGTGTTCTGAAAACACCACCACAGGCGGGGCCACCCCGTGGGGTGTCCTGAGATCCCCAGGCCACCGTGACACACCCCTGGTTAACATGACCCTAATAAGAGCTACTGTGCGTCCACACCAGTAACAACGGTGACATTTAACTGAGAGCTTCCGGGGACCAGGCTCACGTCCATTACTCATTAAATGCGGGCGATCCCGCAAGTTCCAGCAGTAGCCGCCTGCACACACAGGCAAAGGGACGGGGCCAGTGTGCGCAGGGCCAGCCAGGGACAGGACAGGCCGGCATCGGAGCCCCGGCCGTGAGCTCAGAGCCCAAACTCCTAACCACTGGGCTGTTGGTGAACCCCGAACCCCTCCTCAGCCCTCGTCCGAAATGAAAAAGATTCACCGAATGTTCCGCAGCCTCACACCTGGACAGACGAGATGCAGGCGTCTCCCAGGGGTCCGACCAGGTAGAGGGCAAGCCACCCCCACGGGACGAGGTGGTAAAGGGTTGGCTGACGATGTGCAACCACAGGAGTGGAGCTCCCCCCCGTTCCACGTACACATGGCACCCACGGAGAAAGTACCAGAGAGGCCCCGAAAGAGTCGGTGTGCAGCCCAGTGGACACGGGCCCGGGAGAAGACGTCAGGGGACATGAGGGCTCGGCCGGGCCAGTCAGTGTGAAGGGTCCACATGCAGGAGAGAAAGAAGAGCCATCGCGCTCCGCCCGCATCTCCTCTTGGGAACACACACATGCCCGAGACAGAGGACGCGTCCTGCAAGCTTCCAGAAGCAGGGGGAGCGGAAGGGGGAGGCTGGGTCCTGCCTCGGCTATCCAGGGGATGTCACGTGGATGGTACAGCAGCTCGTCTCACTGAACCCACGTTGCGTCCCCGGGTCTAGGGGCTTGGACAAGGCTCCCCGCCGGGCCCCCGACGCCAGGCTCTCACTGACCGACCAGCGCCCCTGGCCTGACTGGCCAGCGCCTGCTCCCCCGGAAGGTGCCGCGTGGCGTCTCTCCCTCTGCCGTCCCGGCCTCTTCCCCTCGTCCCCATCTGCTGACCGCATCGTGCTTGGCTACCAGGTGTCCCGAGGAGGGGACACGACACAGGACTCGGTTACTGATGCCCCGTGGGTTCCAGCACCGAGACGGAGCCCTGCCAATCAAAGGCGGTCTGGCCTGGGTGCCCGCCCCGGGGGACAGCTGTGCCCCTCAGCACGCTGCAGCACAGACTGGGTGACAGCTGACAGTCCATACGCTGCAAACAGGGCTCTGACTTCCTGACCATGAGCCTTAGGCCCGAACTTGTCCGGGGCCTCCCATGCCCCTGAGAAGGTACCAGCAGAGGGGACTCGCGTGCGTGGGGTCTGGTCACGCTGGGGCGCAGTCCCCCACCCACAGAGACCAGGTGGCTGCAGTTCTCCAGCATGATGTCCCTGTACACGGTCTTCTGAGCCAAGTCCAGATATCGCCACTCCTCCAGGGTGAAATCTACAGACACGTCCCTGAAGGTCAACGAATCCTTTAACTGCACATTCGTCGTTAGCCCAGAGCCCAGCCTGTGGACGGGCCGGCGGGTACCCTCCTAATCTTCCTCTCATGCTGGAGGTTCTGTATCGCCGCCACCGCCCCAGGAGACCCTGACCGACGAGGACAGCAATGCACACAGAGGGTAACGTCACTTGCGCAGGGTCACTCAGCTTGGATGCGGGTGGAGGATACAGGCCTTCTGCTTTCCACACCCTCCTTTTAGTTTGTTGCTTTTAAATAGAAAGAGAGAAAGTGAGCACGGGAGCAAGCAGGGTCAAGAGCGGGGTGACAGAGAAAGAGAGTCCAAAGCAGACTCCATGCCCGGTGTGGAGCCAGACACTGGGGCTCGAGCTTGAGCCCCTGGGACGTGACCTGAGCTGAAACTAGAGACCGACACTCATCGGACTGAGCCGCCCCAGCGTCCCATCCACATCCCTGTTTTTTACTATATTTTTTAAAAATTTTTAATTTGGAGGACAGAGAGAGAATGGGCACAAGTGGTGACGGGGCAGAGAGAGAGGGAGACACAGAATGCGAAGCAGGCTCAGGCTCCAAACTCTCAGCACAGAGTACGACACAGGGTTTGAACCCACGGACCGCGAGATGAGGACCTGAGCCCCAGTTGGCCGCCTAATCATCTGAGTCACGCACATGCCCCCGCATCCACGTTTTTAAACACGACGCTGCATTGCTATCATCTGCACACATCTTCTTTGCTGATCCTATGCTATTTGGGACAGTCCAGTATGCAGAGCGTTTACGAAACTAAAGTTATTTTAACCTTTATAAAGAAACAGATGAGCGGTTAATACACCATACCCTAGAAATGCAACCTTTGAACTCATGTAATGAACACAGAGGAGTAGGGAAGTCCAGAAGACATAAGAATTAATAAAAATACTTTGGGAGCGCAGGAGCGGAGCCTAGTAGACACAGAACCACACCTACAAACGCACAGATGAAGGGGAGGGTAGCTGGCGTGGAGGGGGGGAGGGGTGCTCCTTTCCTCTGAGGGCAGCGGGGGAGGGAGCGGAGGGAACAGAGAAGAGAAAGGAGGCCGGTCTGTGTGGGGCCGGCAGAGAAGGAGGGCCAGGAGACCCGCTCCCCACACAGCTACGGTGTCAGGACTGTGAAGTAACAGAAACCGTCTCCCGGCCTCGCCTCCTGGTCCCCGGTGAGGGCTCCTGCAGTCGCTGGAAGTCCCCAGGTGAGCAGAACACAGGGAGCACCTCTTGCTCTGATGAGGCGACTCCCAGTGCAGGTTGGGGGGCTGCACACGCAGTTACCACGGGAGCGCAGGTGTCTTACGAAGCTTGCATGATCCCTAGCGGCACGGGGTGGGGGGGGGAGGGAGAGGGAGCTTCCCGGCAGGCCATCCCGGGACAACGATGCCTGCCACACCACAGGGACAGCTGCTTTTTGCCCCGAACCCCAAGACCGCGCCCTGCTGTCTGCTCATCTGCATCCTACATTCTTTCCCGTAATAAACTGGTCGGTGTAACTAAGCGGTTTCCTGAGTCCCCAGAGCCATTCTAGCAGATAATCGGATCCAAGGACAGGATCACCGGTACCTCTGATCTACAGCCGGTTGGTCAAACGCACAGGGGACAGCCTCCGACTCGGGGCTGTATTCCGCTGAGGTGTACGAGAGGTGGCAGTCCTGTGGGACCGACCCTTCGTCTGCGGCACCCGGCGCCGTCTCCAGGCGGACAGTGTTAGAGGGAAGGGCAGGACCCCCGCGGGCGTGGCAGACACACAGCTGTGTGGCCCGCTGACCGCCACTGCCAGGGGCACTGTGCTCTGTGTCACGGTGAGGGGGACACACTGCAGTCACAGGCCAGACAGACACCGTGGGGAAGGACCGGGCTCCTCCCTGCACCGAGGGCGGCTGCGCTGGGCTCTTCCCTCGGGGACCGGACTCTAAGCCGGGCTGACCCTTCATGACACGGAGGACCGGAAGCAGGAGGGTGGGACTCTGACCGGGTCAGCTGACGGAGGTAAACAGGGAAAGTCTGCTTGGTCTTGTCTCCCGAACACGACTCAGCTTTCTAAGTGTCCAGATTCCTACCTGACGGTGATATTCACCCCCCGGCCCCCCGCCCCTTGTATACTCTGGACCCCGTCCTGTCCCACCCACCGTGGCCGGTCGTAAAGTCTGGGAGACACCTGGCACCCACAGGCCCCAGGAGCCCGCACGTGACCGCAGTGTCCTCAGCTCTGCAGAGGGAGACCAGGCAGGAAAGGCCAAGAGAAGGGCAGGGACAGGCATGTGTCCCCGGCAGGAGGTCTCCGTCGCCCCCTCGTCACCCCTCCCCCGAGGCAGCTCAGGGGTTAGGGACCGTGACCACACCGCCGAGCCCAGGGGGACGCATGGCTCCGAGGCCCTGAGCGGTGGGAATTCCAGGTGCACTCGGCCCTGCCCCAGAACGCCCACCTCTAGGAAGCCATCCTGCACACCGGACACCCTCACATGGCCGTGCAACGTACCCGGGAAGAGCCGCCGCATTAGTCCTGGGTCAAAGGACGAGAGCATCTTCAATGTCCACCCCGGGCAGAAAGGCAAACACGGAATGGTGTTTCCAGCCAGTGGAACATCACGTCGCCATTTCTGTGAATGGGGTGCCCCCTGGGGGTGATACAGTCCTCTGGGGAACCTGTGGCCCTGCCTGTCGGAACTCTTCATTCACAACGGGGAGTGGGTGAGGACACTGCCACCAAGCGGGTCGAGTGCAGTGACACTGTCAACTGTTCAGCAACACACACAGCCGCCATCCCCAGCACAGCGTCACCTGGCCCGAAACGCCAAGCGTGGTGACGTGGAGACGTCTGAGGTTGATCGCACACACGGGGAAACGGAATCATCATCATGGAAAAGGCCAGAAAGTGCAGTAGTATGTGAAGAAGGAAGCAATCCAAAGTAAACGGGGCTCTTACGTGGAGAGAGATGCGCACACATGACCTGTGCAAGAACGTAGGGCAGATGGAGACGGGGTCGGGGTGACACGCAGAATCAGTCTACACCTTTTGTGACACAAAGTTTTTGCCTAAAAATTTTATCATGTGTACGAATTACTTTCAGAATGCTTAACTCAACGTTTGAAAGCTCTATTCAGATTTCATTTTTAGAATCTTGACATCCATGGTCTCAAGTGGATCGGGTGTGTAATTTCTTTTCTGTAGCATCGTTATCAAATTAAAGGTCAAGCGGCTGCATAAAGTGAATTGGATTCCTTTTCAGGTTTCAACAGCCTGGAAAAGCCGAACATAGAAATGCTCTGGTCTTTGACATTTTGTGCAAGTGGCAATGAGTCTAGCATTCGGGACGGCCAGTTTCAAGCGTGAATAGCCTTGACCCACAGAGCCACCTTCCAGGTGTACTCCCCACACGCGCCTGCACTAACGCTCACACACGCAGACTCACCCGACAGGCACCGCCTAGAACAGGAAAAGGAAAGCAAACCCCCGAATATCCACAACCAGAGAAACGCGGAAACGACGCATCCACACCCCCGCTCGGGAGCTGAAATCGTCTCTACCTGTGGATCAGGACCACCACCCGGAATACACGCAGGGGGGAAGCAGGGTGGGAGTGGGGCCGGGATGGCGTTCGTGCAAACTCACGCCCAACACCGCACGCGTTTCTCTTCTCAGTGAACGAAACGCACACAGACGCATCTACCCGCGCTGTCACCCAACTGCTACCGGCGGGTTGTCTGAGGACAATGGGGACACCGGGGGAGGAGAAACGGTGTTTTAACTAGGCTCTCGCGCACAGACAACGGCGAGCATGGGTGTCGGACAGGATGAAAAAGCAAACAGTGAGGAGCCCGGGAAACGATGAAAAAAGACCAGGAGACCCTGAACTTCAACGAGCTTCTCCGAACACGGAGGGGGAGCGAGTCCCAGAGCAAGACGTAGACCAGAACCTCCTTTCCTGCTCTCTTTTCTCGTGTTTTCGTTTCCCTGTGCTGGGGGTGGGAAGGACTGGAGGACGCGGGCGGATTACCGCGAGAACAGAAAGCCTGTGCAATGGAAGGGAGGAACCGAGTCGTCGAGGGAACGAGATGGGGGCCCCAAAGCTGCCTCAAGGTCACTGAACGCAAAGGAGGGGTCAATCAGGAGCTCACCTGGGACATGGCCGTCCTGTGCTGCGTGGGACAAAGGCGTGGATCTAGGAAGACAGAATTAGGGCCTGAGGGTCAGCGCGTTCAGCCAGGCGACCATCCCACCCCGCCTAAGGACAATCCCCTTTCCCTGGGGAGGATGACATGCACACATACCAGGGTGCTCTCACCCAGTCCCTTCCGACAGGGAGAGGATCCTGTGGGCCTTGGACATGACCTGGGGTGGGGACGCGGCACCAGGATGCGGTGGGATCCGGTTTCAGCTGGTACCTTAGCTGAGAGTGGTTATGACAAAGCCAATTCCGGCCTCCTCATGTGCTCGGTGATCTGAACGTCCTGTGACACCGCGGTGCACGAGAGCCTGGCTAACACGGTGACCCTGCTTCTCTCTGGAGAGTTCAGTGCTCTTGTTTCGCACGCTTGCATTCCGACTGGGTATTTTATTCCTAATAAAAGGGAAGTGAAATGTGACTACGCGGAGCCCCAGAGGTGACAGGCCCTGAGCAGCATCTGGAGGACAGGGACATCTGGGTGCGGTTTGCAGGACACACACCAGGGCTGGAGAAGGGGCGGCAGGGGGCGGGGTGGGAGGTGAAGAGCGCAGCACCGCTGGTCCGGAAGAGCCGGAAACCACGGACCCTGCCGCCCGGTGCCCGCCGCCCCTCGCTGCCCGCCTGCGCCCCGTCAGCCTCGTCCCGCCCTTGCAGGCCCGACAGTGGCCCCCTCCCTGTGGCAGGGTCCCTCCATCCGTCTGTACATTTCCACCCTCTCTTCCAATGGGGCCAACTGCTTCCGTCACCACGTGGGCATGCCCTCTGTCACCTGGGGGACAGACAGAGGCCACTGCGGTCCAGCTCTTCTTCCCCCGCTGTCCTATAGGCCGCCACACTCTGCCCTGGGGTCAGTCTGTCCTGCGGGCCTCCTCCCTCAGGCCTGGGCTCTGAGCTCTGGGGCTGTCGTGTGAGCCCCCTCCCCAGGCCCTGGGCTCAGGGTCTGGGCTGAAGCCCCTCCTCCTAGGACTCTCCTAAGAGCTTTCTGCTTCCCAAGGATGCAGGACGAAGCATCCAGAGAGGACGCATCTCCCGCTAGGACCACGGCCGCAGCACCCCTGTCCTCGTTGCCATTCAGGGACTAAGCACTGCTCATTCCATAAGGGCCCGAGCTGTGCAATCGAACCGGTCGCCTGCTCTGTCACTTTGATTCCTTCAGTGAAAAAGTCCAGCGCCTTAGGCGCCTGTCCCACGTGCTGCACCTAAGTCAGTGAACAAAATAATCCGAGTTCTCCACCCGGGGGCGCTGTGTTCTAGCGGGGAAGGCGCTCAGCGAACTGGGACTTGATACATTTCGGGAACGTGAACTAGACCCGCATAGGCGCCGGCAGGGGAAGGAAAGAAGGCCCTCCCTGGGATTCCAGGCTGTGTGACTCTGGGCAGGTTACGAGCCTTTCTGTTCTCGCTTTCTCGCAATAAAAGGAAGACCATCGTAAAACCCACTCACTGCCCTCGGTAAGACTGCCGTGCACCCCAAGGGCGCCTCGCACGGACCAGACGCTCAGCAAACGGCCGCCGACTCTGACCCGAAGACTCAATGACAGCATCATCGGCTGTCGCCCGCGGCCCGCCGCCCACACTCAGCCCAGGGCCCCGAGGTCGCAGGGGTGCGAACCCCTCTCCCCGCCTCCCCTGCAGCCTGTGCCCGCTCCACGTCCCCGCACTTGACTCTCAGAACCCGGCCGCCCAGGCGGATCACAACAACCCGCGCGGCCCCGCCCCGCCCTCGGGTCAGCAGAGCACTTCCTCTGCCGGCGCCCCGCAGCCCGAGGTCGGCGCGCGGCGCACGCGCAGCAGCTGCTCCGGGGGCGTCGGCGGCCGGCGGCCAAGATGGCGCGAGTCGCGGCCGGCGATCCCGAGTGGGTTCGTCTGGGGCACGGTGTCCCGACTGGAGCGTGAGACCGTTGTCCGCGACGAGTCGCACCGGAGGCCGGGGATGGCGTGTCCGGGCGGGGAGGGGCCGGCGGACGGTCGCAGCGGCCCCGGCCCCGCCGCCTCCGAGCCCGAGGCGCCCTCTCCCGCGCCATCTACCTCGCCCCCTGCGTCCCCCGAGGCCGCGCTCTCCGGCCCTCCCGCCTCTCGGGACGAGAACGGCTGGCGCGGCTGCTGCGGGTCTCAGCGGCCCACGGGCGCGGCCATCTTGGGGGCGGGGCCCGCGCCTGGGAACCGGGCCTCCGCGGGGTCAGAGAGCGGAGGTCAGGCTCCTCGGGGAGGTGGCCCCGGAGAGCGCCCGGGAGCGGGACTGGGGGCCGGCAGTCCGCGCCGTCGGGGAAGCCCCGAGGCCCGATTCTCCTGAAATAAATCGTGTTACTCCAGCTCCTGGGCCCCGGGGCGTCCGGGGAGAGTCTGGGTTTTGCCTTTCGGGAACACTGCGCAGAGCAGCAGGGCGTGTCGGGGGCCGTGCCCGCCGGGGGCAGCGCGGCCCGCGGAGAAGGCCCTGCGTGTCCCTGAGCCAAGTTGTGTTTCCTGCCCGCGGTCTGGGGAGAGAGGCCCATGTGTGTCTGCCCACGCAGCTGCCCGTCACGAAGCAGAACCCTTGGGTCCCGGCACCGCCAGGTCCGGGCTCGGATCCACCCGCTTCCTTCTGTTCTGGAGCCAGCAGGTGCCCGGCCCTGATGCGAGAGGCGCGGGACAAACCGTCGCGCAACCGTCAGACGTGTGCGCGGTGTTCAGTGTAACATACTGACTGCTCTCCCCACCACCCCCCTGTCGCCTTTCCCCTCGTGTAACTGGCGTTCCCGGGGGGCGGGGGTTGGACGAATCCGAGCCCACGCCTACACCCCACAGTTCT